>PYSS01000171.1:0-61971 GCA_003049465.1 Magnaporthiopsis rhizophila
GGCTGGGACAACGGAGGACTGCCGTGCAAGATATAGTTATTTCCTCGTGCATTTCATGGCGACGTAACTGTCCAGGTACCTAGTCCTTTGGCCATACGACAGAAGTTCCGTAATCAACGCCTTTGGGAGAAAAGAGAAGAAATAACGCCTTAAAAAACGCCCCGACCCTCATGGGTTCAACTTTTCCCCGCTCACCATCACGGGCCGTAGCCTGGCATCACGAATAATACCTCCCAGGTGCGGGGCCCCTCTCCCACCGCCATCCAGACGTCCATCGTGACGCCGTGTCTTTGCTGACAGAGCTCCGGGACCGTAAGGCCGTCGTTGTTTCTGACATCCATAGAGACTCCTCTGTCGAGAAGGATGGAGGCCATCTCGCCGCGGGTTGGTTTCCCAAGCCAGAGGACGAGATAGTGCAGCACCGTATAGCCTGCGGCGTCGACGGCGTCGATATCCCTGGTGACGCCTGCTAGCAGCTGTGCGGATGCCAGCACCCTCTCGTGATACGGTCTCTGCTCGGGGCTGTAGCAGGAGAAGTCGATGAGATTGTTGGCCACGCAGTGTAAGGGTATCTGGTTGGAGCTACTACGTGCTTCGGTATCGGCTCCAGCCGCGAGCAGTATCCGGAGCAGCCGGGGATTGTGTTGCAAGGCAGCCTCGTGCACTGGCGTATCCCCAAGTGTGTGTTGGGGCAACATGGTCAGTAACTTGACAATTCGGGAGGAGCGGGGTTTTTGCACCAGATCCTTACATGGACTATGTCCGTTTCTCAGCAGCCCTCGGTGAGCTTTCTGACAGTTCACGTCGGCGCCTTTTTCGAGCAGCAGCACGACCAGGAAAAGATCCGAAGAGATTTGGTCAAGATGGGAGATGGCGACCAGAAGAGGAGTTTGATCCCCATCTATGCCGTTGACGTCGACTCCCCGCTCGATCCAGAGCTTGGTCATCAGGTAGTCGCCCCGACGCACAGCAGCGCAGAGGGCCTTGACCATGATCTGGGGCTCGGGGGGATTAGGCAGGCTGGATATGAGGAACTCGATCCTTTCTTGGGCCGCATCTTTCGTGAGTCCCCACTCGGGGCCGTACGTGACGAAAGAGAGGGCGCTGAGGTTCAAATGGGCGTGGCCGCTGTTGATCAAGCACTGGAAGATTTCGTCGTCTCCATTGTACCAAGAGAAGGGGTCCTCGCCGTCGGCGAACCTGGCGCCCCGTTCGAGTGCCCATCTCAGCATTTCAACATTCTGGGAATAAGCTGCCCACATTGCCTGAGATGGGACCGTCGTCATCGTCGAGCGGCGGAAGAATTAGCAACAAACAGAGGACCGGCGTATGGAGTAGACAAGGTATGGGGGGAGACAGAGGCATACAAACGAGGGGAGGGCCTGGGGCATGTTGAGGTCCAGTCCGTAGCTGAGAAACAGGTCCAGTGCTGCGAAATGGCTGGGCTCGAAGGTTGCAGGAAGGTCTTTCAAGCGTTCAAAGAGCAGCAGGCTGCAGATGGGTGCGTGAATGGGGCGCCCGCCCGGGTCGATGCCGAAGTACCTCGCATTGACGTCGGCGCCGGAGTCGAGTAGAAGGCGGAGAAGATCAAGGTTAGGAGGACATATCATCTCGATGGCCTGTCCCGGCTTGTGGGGTTAGTGGTCGTGTAGCTTGGGAGAGAGAAGGCTGGGTGGGCAAGGCGGGGGAGAGGAGCGGGCTACCGTATGCAAGGCCGTGGCGCAACACTCGCCCCGTAGCGATAAGCCGTTGTCTGCGTTGGGATCGGCGCCGAGGGTGAGCAGGAAGCGCACGACGTCCAGGTCGCCGTACGAGACGGCGGTGGCGAGCGGGTTCTCGTGCCAGGCGGTCACGCCGTTGGGGTCGATGTCCACACCTCGCGCCAGCATGGCCATGAGCTTGGGCAGGTCGCCCAACTTGACGGTCTCGTGGAATTCATAGAAGTAGACATCGGTCGTGTGCACCGTTTTGGCCAACATGGCACCACGGCGCGAATCGCGCTCGGCGACGAAGGGACCTCCATCCATGGCGGCAACGGCGCTTGTCGCCTTGACCATGGAGGATCGATCCGTCGTGGAAGGTCCGCGGTGGGCGGGCGCCCGTGGAGACCCCCGCGGTTGCCTATAAGAAGGGAGGGTGGCCTGTGCTCAACGCTCATCCAACAGGACCAGCCCAGCCCGTTCTGCTCGACGTGCCGTCGTTTCGCCCAGCCGGCTGGCTGCTGCATAAAGACTTTGCACTGTCAACCGATAGGCTAGCAACGTGTAGTGGCGTCACACAGCCCCGCAGCCGGGCGCACTTTGTGCTGTTACTGCAGGCGGTCCTCACCCAATGGTGACATTACTTGGCATTGATGATCGGCTGATGCATGTTGCGGTACGGGGAGGTGCTGGAGTTGGGCCAAAACAACAATGAAGCCATTGATAGGTACGGTCGGTGGTGCCTGCCTAGATACCTACCTAAGCACCCCGGGTACCTGCCCGCTACACAGGCTCACTCTGCCCCCAAAATCCGTTGAAGGCTGTCCCGACCAGCAGCGACAAAACAGGCGTGAATGGGTTTTCAGCGTCTCGCGATGGCCTCAAATTAGGCCTTCCATCTCAGCCAACGCCCGTTCCGAGGCCTGCTGCTCGCTAGCCCAAGATGGTGTGGAGAAAAAAAGATGGTCGTTGGGTGGTGGTTTGGTTGTCAGGGTGCGGCGCACGGACCCAAAACAACAAACAGGGCAACCGCCCGTCCGACATCATTTGATGGTCAACTATCCTTCACCCAAATCCTGAGAAATCTGCCAGCTCTGCCGTCACCAGCACATCACGCCTAGCACAAAGCAGCAGCCAGAAAGGCTGACCCGGCCCGTTTGAACCGCCCCACAGACGACATCCCAACTATTCGGCCCACACAAATGGGTACGAAGCGTGTGCCAAGGCCGTTCCACACGGACGAGCCCATGATCGGTCCGCCCAACTATGCCTTCGACAACTTGCGGAGGCCCAGACTTCGCAAATGTCTGTTCGAAGTAAAGGACATACGGTGGCTGCAACACCTGGGCAGTGGTATCGATGGCTACTGCGGGAAAGTCGCCTTTGGTGACAAAGGTCCCTATGTGGTGAAAATGGTACATTCATTGCTTTTTTTTTTTTTTTTTTTTTTTTTTTTTTTTTTTTTTNTTTTTTTTTTTTTTTTTTGGTTCCCCTTTCACGCGCACCGCACATGTTCTATTGCTGACCTAGACATCAATCATCCCGAAAGTTCTGGGAGGATAAAGACCCAGGCGGCTTCCTCTACTGGGCCGCGGAACGCGAGTTCCAGAACGCTGCCGTCCTTCAAATGATAGAAGCGTCGGTAAGCGACCACGGCGAGGCCTGGGTGTTGGAGGAACCCGAGAACGGCATGGAGGCCATTGAGAATCTCTACGCCTTCTCCGAAGAGGGACGCCGGAAGTCACGCATCCCGGCCGGCATGGATGGCACCATCCGTCAGGGCGTGTGCAGGACAAGGAAGTGCTTTGGTTGGCTGAAGCTGAACAGCAACAGCTTTGGCCACTGGAAAAACAAGCCACGGCCAGTTCAGATCGACAAGTGGCATCGCGACTCCCCGTATCCGGGCCACGAGTACTTCGCCATCGTATACAGATACATCGAGGAGGACGACCTTGACGAGGAGAACTCGGCGGAGCAAAAGGAGGCAAACCGCCGCAGGATAGGCGTGGCCATGGAATTCCTGTGGCGGGCCGGGTTCGAGTTTCATGACACGACGATCCTAGACAACTGGAAAAATGGTATGTTGATAGATCTTTGCGACATCGTGTATCCATGCGGACTTGGGAGACACTTGACTGGTTTTCGCCTGGAGGGGAACGCGAATGCTCTCAAGAGGCAGGCACCGACGTGCTAGTGCCCAGGAAAGGAGTAAGGTGACACCATCCAACAACGTTTCAGTGCCCTCTACCACAATCTCTCGTGGGCCATCACCTGCTCGCTCTACATACAGTACGAGCATACCTGCAGTTGGTTGGCGGTACTCGGATGGGGAAATAAATCTACCCGACCGGACCAGGCCCCCCCATCCGTCACACCAGTCGCGCGTCAAACGAACCAACAAGGGCGAAGACCGTACAAGTGCCCAGATTGAAATGGATTCACACCAACCCATCTGCTAATGTACCCGGGCGGTTCGCCTGTGTAACAGCAATGTATGTAATCATCGTTTGCCCCCCCGACCAGAACCCGTTGGCCATGGTCATGCCATGCGGCGAATTGAGATATGCCCCAAGTGAGGATGCCTCAAACCGGGCACCCGCAACACCCCCCCATGATCATGATCCTGCGGCCCAAAAACACAACCAACAACCTGCACTTTGGGCTGCACACACACACACACACACACGACTAGGTGGGCATTCGCGGCCAATCCTTGGTTCCAACCCAATTTTTGGCCCTCCCAACAGAGACGGCCGATAGACCGCGAGGATGCACGGCGCCCATAGTTTTAGACCCTGCCCTCACGCCCCGAGGCGGCCGTCTTGGTCGGCAGTGCGCCCAACGAGAGAAGGGGACGAGGCGGCCTCTTTGTCCTCTGCTTTGCATTTTCTATAACTACTAGGTAGGTAGGTCCCATCTAGGCAGGGAAAAATGTCATTTCGTTCCCAGCGCGCTTCCTCCACGAATATCCATCTGCAACCTTTCTCTCACCTTCATCTATATCGACATGCTTTCTGATACTCTTTGCAATTCCCAATATCCCTTCCGGTCTTCCCGTATCCTTCCCTGTTTTTTCTACATTGTTTCCTGTCTCTCTATACCTTTGGTTTTCTTTTTCCTTTTCCTTTTTTTTTTTCTTCCCTTTTCGACCTCGCGTGTTCCAGCATGTCGCAGCCGTCTCCGTCCGAGTTCGACCGCGAAATCCTCAGCGAGGACACTCTGGAGCACTTCATCTCGCGCTTCAACATGCCAATCATAAACCACGCCCTCGCCGTCGCTCTCGAAATGGCCGGCAGGGAGGGCAAGCTCCAACAGGGCCTGCAAGCCCATCTCGGCCGCGGATCACGCTGTCTACTCCAAGGGCAGAGGATGGACTGGTGCCTCGCCAGCCCCCAGCACCCGGGGATCCAGGCCAAATACCGATGCGTCCTCCCCGGAGACGGCAAGCTCGACAGCAAATGGAATGCGGACCTGTACAATATCGACTATGAGGAGTGGCGGAAACCCGTCGACCAAGTCGTGGGCTACATGATCAATTCCCGATGTCGATACGGCTTCGCCATCACCGACCAGGAGCTCTACGTGTTCCGGATCACGCTTCTGCCCATCTCCGTCGATTCAGTCCCGACCATGCGGACCCGCCCTGGGATCTGGGAGGCCGCCCTCCCGACCGGCGCTGAGGACGACCACGATTACTCGGTTGCCGACCTCTCGGCCATGGCTGCGGACATGACGATCGCCAGCCGCCAGACAGAGGATTACGACCACCGGGCGGACCTCAGGCACCGGGACTACCGGCTGCAGTGCGCCATCGTCCCCTGGCCCGCCCGCGGCCGCAACAGGCTCACGGTGAACCTCGCCCTCTGGTGCCTGTCCATGATGAGCATGGGCGACGGGCAGCATCCAGACCGAGTACCCGCCGCTGGACAGCTGGAGGGAGGACGGCAACAACGGGAACAGCTACGTCGTCCACAACACCTCCGGCTTCGCAACGGCCAAGCGCGGCCGGCCCGCAGGTGCCGTCGCCGGCGGTAGCGGAGCTGCCGGCAGCTTCTCGGCGGGCTCGTCGAGGGGCGGGGCAGGTGCGAGCCAGTATGTCGACGTCACGGCCATCATCCGGTTTGACGGTCGGACCAGGGGCGAGCGGCACCGCCAGTTCAAGTTCACGGCCGAGAACGGCAGATCGGTGACGACGAGAGAGAAGGACTGGCAGAGTGTCCGTGGGGGTGGTTGGGTGTACGAAAAGTGGGGGGAAGAAATACTTCTGCCGCAAATTCCCGAAGGAAGACTAAAGCCTCCATCTTTCCTGTGATTTTCCCTATATCCTTTCCTATATCCTTATACCCTTTCCCGTATATTTCCTCTATCGTTTGCTGTGTATTTTCCTCTAGTGTTTTCTGTGTTCTTTGCCGTCTTTTTCCGTGTCCTTCTCTCCGTCCTTTCCTATACCCCTTCCTGCACCCTTGTATCCTCCACTTTTTCAACATCCTTACCTTCTTACCGTTGACTTTCCGTTTTCCGTAGCCCTGTCCGTTCCAGTCTCTTAATCTATACAAATCCCATCGACGCTGGCCAACAAAGTTGCCAGGGACATCGCAATCCAATTGAACCGAGCACCAAAGTAAGCACCACCAAGGGTCTGTCCGTTAGAAGTCTACCTATGCTCGTGAGGTGCTTGCCGGGGGCCCCAGTCGGCATCACCGCACCTGTTTGCACTGTACCTCCCGCATAATACATGTGTCGATGGGTGCCGACTATAAACGGCGTGAAACGAACAGGGCCAGTATGGCAGAGGCGCAAGCACTAAACGAATTGCTTTATCTCGATCTCGGGGAAACTAGTAGCAGAAGTTGTTGATCGTATGAGACCCTCCGGCCATATATACAGATGCGCTGTGGGGATACCGAGCACTCGTCGGTCTCGGTCGGTGCGTTTGCGCACCCGCCGAGACTGAACGAGGATATCCAATGCGCATCGGGGTTTTGCTACTCTGCCCTGCCCGTAAATCCATCTTGTCGACACATTCCTTTGTGATGACATATCATACCATATCCGAACATCAAAACTCGAGAACGTCCCCCCAGCCCGACCCATCATAGTCCACATCGACACTCACCCCGTCCGCATTCACATCCTCCACGACGGGGACGGTCAGGTGCGCAGAATAGTCTGAAGTCGCGGCCGCCGCTCCCGCCCCTGTCCCAACCTCGGACGAGACGCCACCACCCAAGCCCCCGGCCTCTCCGCCGTCCGCCACGGCAGGGACCTGGCCCTGGCCCTGGGCGCCGGCGCCCGAGAAGAGCGGCGGGACCATGTACTGCGCGTCGACCATGGGCGTCGCCTCGGGGACGCCGGGCGCGGCGGCCTCCTGGGCCGCGGTGTCGCCGGCATCCGCCGTCGTGCCGGCTTCCGCCTCTTGCTGCTGCTCCTGCTGCTCCTGCTGCTCCTGCTGCTCCTGCTGCTCCTGCTGCTCCTGCTGCTGTTGTTGGGTCCCCAGGGCCCTCTCGAGCGCCCTTGCCATCTTGGCCACGTCGATCATCTGGATGCCCGACACGCCGGCCTGGGGCTGCCACTCGGTGTCTTGCGGCGACAAGGGCACGGCGGGCTGCTGCGGCTGGAACGGAGACTGCGTCGCGCTGACGGGGCTCACCGGCGTTGCCTGCTGCTGCTGCTGCATTTGTTGTAGTTGCTGTTGTAGCTGTTGCCGTTGTAATTGCTGCTGCTGTTGTGGTAGCTGCTGCTGTAGCTGTGGTTGTTGTGACTGTAGCTGTTGCTGCTGCTGCAGGTACTGGTAGACTAGAGCTTGTTGCTGCTGCTGCTGGAAGCCTTGAGCTGCATATTGTGCCTGCCCAGGCGAGGTCTGCAATACCTGTTGCGGAACGCCTTGCGGGGACATGACGGTCTGCTGCGGTTGCTGTTGTTGTTGGCCCTGTTGTTGTTGTCCTTGCACCGCCTGTAGTACGTCCCCAAGTTGCTCGACTGTTCGTGCAACTGGATGCTGCTGCTGTTGTTGCTGGGGTTGTTGGGGCTGAGGTATCTGCTGTGACAGTCTCTTTTGCTGGGCCATCTGTTGCTGGAGCAGTTGCGGCTGGAGCATTTGCTGTTGCGGCATCTGTTGTTGCGGCATCTGTTGTTGCAGTTGCATAGTCTGCTGCGGGGGCATTTGCTGCTGCGGAGGTCTCTGCTGCCCAAGCATCTGCTGTTGCTGCGGCATCTGTTGCAGCGGTTGCGGAGGCCGCTGCTGCTGCGCCATTTGTTGTTGGTATACCACTCCCGGCTGTTGTTGAAACACCTGCTGCGGAGGCCTCGCCTGCGCCTGCTGCTGCTGTTGAGCAAACGCCGGGTGTTGCTTGAGAGGCTTGGGGCCTTTGTTCTGAGGCGGCGTGGGGGTTTCAAACAGCCTCGAAAACCAGCTCTTGCTTTTGCCAGAGCTGCCGCTGCTGCCCTGGGGCTGTCCCTGGACGGGCGCAGGTCCAGGACGGTATGCCATGGCTGTCTGCTGTCCCTGGACCATCAAGGGCTGTTGGCCCTGTACCATCATTGGTTTTTGCTCCTGGGCCATCATTGGCTGCTGACCTTGGGCCAGCATTGGTTGCTGCTGGGGGATCTGGCCTTGTTGGAAGTATACTCCAGGCTGCTGCTGTGCCACCGGCTGCCCCGGCTGGAGAGGACGGACAACCTGCTGAGGGCCCTGCATAGCCATAGGCTGCTGCTGCTGCTGCTGCAACATGGCTTGCTGCATCTGTTGCGGCTGGCCGGCCATCTGCACCTGCGGTTGAGCACTAAAGCCCTGCCCAGGCGCAAGCTGTGGCGCCTGTGGTGATTGCTGTTGCTGAAGGCCAAGAGGGCCGTCGTGGTTCTGCGGAAGACCACTTGGTGCTCCACCAGGCATCTGTTGGCCCGGAACACCAGCCCCTGTGACAGTAGGAGGGAACTGCCCAGCGGTTGGCACCCCCTGAGCCATCTGCATCTGGGCGGCCTGAGCAGCCTGATGGGCACGCTGCTGCAAGAGCTGATGCCCCTGCTGCAGAGCTGCAGGCTGCTGCGTCGTTGGGATGTGGACGGTCGCTCCTGACGGCGAGTAAGCAGCCTGCACCGCACGCTGTTGCAAAAGCTGGTGTCCATGCTGCAAGGCCGCGGACATCTGCTGCCCGCCAGGCCCCGACATACCCTGCTGCCACCGCGGCGGCGGGCTTGGTCCTACGCCCTGGGGTGGCAGGGGCGGGACGGGCGAGGGGCCGGGAGGTTGCGGCGGTGATGTGGATGCCGGAGTCGGCCTGACCTGCTGCGACGCAGTACGTTGTAGCGACTGCACTGCGGACATTGGCGCAGTCTGTGCCATCTGGCTCTGCGGCGTCCCTATGGGGCTTCCATGCGCGCTTGCATGACCAGATGCCATGGCAGCCGCGTTCACAGTTGGGCTTTGCGCAGATATACTCGCGTGAGGACTATGTGTGGCAGTCCCTTGGTTCACCAAAGACCCTGCTTGCGAGAGCTGAGGGCTACCACTCTGGATCTGTGGCTGAGTGCTCATCCTCGCTGTTGGGCCTATGCCACTCAAGGACGGGTTTGCAGAATGAGAGACGGTGGAGTGGATTGTATGAGGGCTGCCACCCGCCACAGGTGATGCCGTCTGGAACTGGGCGACAGGACTTGAGACTGGGCTTTGCGTAGCCGCTGCGTGTATGGGCTGAGTATATGGCACGGCGACCGAGGGAGCTGGCGAGTGCATTGCCGGTTGAGCTTGAGGGTAAGCCCCGGTTGGCCGCATCGTTTGTGGCTGCTGAGCCGGCTGAGGCGTCGCCGCGGGGACACCCGGCTGCGCCAACACAGCATACTGTACGCCGTTGTGCGTGTACAACACATATTGAGGCTGTTGAGGTACGACAGCGGGGCCTGCGCCTGATGCGTTTGCAACTGGCGGAGCCATCTGCGGCTGCGGCGTCTGCTGTTGCTGTTGTGGTCGGGGAGCCTGTGTCGGCATCGACTGCTGTTGGCCCTGCTGCAGGAGAAGGCCCGAGGCCTGTGCTGCCGCAAGCGCTGGAGTGGTAGCCGGAACGCCAACCAGAGAAACTGGTGATGGCTGCTGAGGCGAGCTTGGCATCTGATTGGCAGGTGGCGATGACACCGACTGAGGAACTGGTGCACCGGCGACCGACTGCCACCCGCCAGGCGCCCCGGGAGCCGCGCCGTTCTGAGGAGCTACTGCAGCGGCAAGTGGAGATTGCGTCGGCCCGCCAGGATGCTGAGGCCCTGGGGAGCCTTGCGGGAGATATCCATGCTGAGACGACACAGAAGCTCGATGCACAGAGCTGACAGAATGTTGCGCCGGCGAACCATGGCCGACAGGGGGCGGTGTTCCAGACGGTGCTCCCCAAGACTGCTGTTGCAGGATACCATACGGACCGCCTTGGCCAGGCGGAGGGGTTGGCCGGCTGGCCGCGGGTGCGATGGGCCCAGACGGCGACTGCGGCCTGTCTGCGGAAGCCATCGGAAGGTGATGCACGCTCGGGGATGGAGATCCATGGGGCGGGTTGCTGATGCTTTCGACGTGGAAGGTCTGCGGTTCCGGCTGGGCCGGTACCTCATTTGACGCCATGACGGCTTCGACGGCCTCGACATGAAACTCTTGGTCAGGTGAGATGCCTTGACCGGGTGCTGAATGCGGCTGGCTTGCTACCCCAGGCGTCGCGGCCACGTCTTGCGTCTTGATAGACTCTTGCGGCTGGATGGCGGCTTCAGATACGGATACAATGGCGAACTGCCCTGGCTCTGGTGTCTGCCCCTGGTTGTCTGGCCGGGGGACAGGGGGAGGTGAGCCACCGCGAGGTTCCGACTCGGCTGCGTGGAGCACAGCGAACGAAAGGGGAGCAATATCGGCAACCACAAAATGTGAGGCTGTCGGGTTTTCAGTCTGTGGGCCCGGCCCGGCCGGTGCGGCCAGATCGCCGGCCTCTGAGGTAGCGACTGGCGTACTTGATACCACAGCCTCTTGTGCTACATCCAAGTCCCCAGGTGTAGATGCCTCCGCCGGCGGTGTTTCGGTAGGCGTCAGGACGGGTGCAGCCTCGACAACGGCGCTTTCTATGATCATGTTGTACTTCTCTGGCGGGACACCCTCGTTACTCGTGCTCGACCGTTCGGCAGGGTCGGACGATTCCACCCTGTTCACAGGAACGGATGGCTGGGACTGTACTGGCCCATTCCCGTTCTCTGGTTCCGGGGCGCCGACGACGGCAAAATTGGCCGTCATCAAGGGAACATCTGCCGGCTTTGGCGGCCCCCTAGGCTCGGTTTCGAGGCCATTGGTAGGCTGCTTCACGCCCTCCGGCGCGGCGACAGCAGTGACCACCACGAAAGAGTCATCCGTGCTCGGCGATGTTGTCCGAAGAACGTCCACCGCCGCCGAAGCTCCTTCCTGGATAGCAGGCTCCTGCGCCGGCTTCTCGCTGGAAACGGGGGTGCCGGCTCTGCTGATCTCGAGCTCGACTGCTTGGGCCGGCAGTAGAGGATTTGTCGCGGCCACAGAGGATGGCGTACCAGGCATGATATGGGAAACTCCACGGTATTTGTTCTGCGTGTCGATAATCGGATGGATGGGAGCAGACGCTTGCATCATAGGATCAGGGGGGAGAAGCACAGGTGCCGTCGTTACCCCGTGCACCATCCCAGGAGGGAGACCCGGCTGCGGATGAGATAGTTGTCCCGGGCCAGTAGGCGCGCAATACTGCTGCTGCTGCTGCTGCTGCTGGTTGACAAAGCCAGAGGGCATCGGCGCCTGCTGATACCTAGCACCAGCAGGCCCGACGCCGCTGTTGACGAAGACCATGTACGGCTTCGGAGGCATCTGGAACGACTGTCTTGGCTCGGCCATTTCCGGTCTGGGGTGCGGAGGGCCAGGCTGCATCGGCCGACCAAGAGCTGGTCTGAGGATTGAAGGCGTGGACAGCACGTCGCCCGGTTCGGCGAGCTGTGATTGTTCCTGAGTGTGCAGGATGCTATGATTTGGCCGCCGGATGCTCTCATGCCGAGCCTTTATACCTGGAAGCACGTTGGCGCCCTGCGGGAATGTGGGGTGGTGCGCCAGGCCTTGGGGATGGGGAGGATGGTGCTGTGCTGGGGGTATTTGTGGTGGTTGCTGCTGCGACCAGGGGGGATTTTGTCCAGACCCGGGCCCTTCAGCCTCAGGAGGAGGGATTATTGGCAGTCCTGCGACGGAGCGTCGCTTTGCAGAGTTCAGCTCGTCTCTTGGCGAGACGCCACTGGTTATAATTACCTGGCCAGCCGACGAGGGAGGCGTTTGCGCGATTGCGGCTGAAGGGTCTTGGCGGAGATGACCGCTGGTGTCTGCGGGCAGTCCAGAAACCGATTGAGCATGCGGCTGGGGAGGCTGATGACTATTCCCCAATAGACCGCTATTTATGCCAGTCACTGGTTGTTGGCCAGATGCATCATTAGCTGGCGCCACCGACGCCTCAGCCGAAGGACCGGCTGTGGCAGACTCGGGAGACACCACTGGGAGCTCCATTGGGGCGGCCTGGACGTTTGGCGGTGCTTTCTGCTGCTGCTGTTGGGTCTGAACAGCACCACTGTTGTCGGCATCGTTCCCTGGCAGCTCAACTGGCGTTGGGAAGACCTCCTCGTAGCATTTCCCCGTCGACTCGCTGGCGAGCTCTGCAAGAGAGCCGAGCGGCGACCACGTAGTCGCATTGCCCGGCAGCTCGAATGGGCGCTGCCACCCGTCCAGCATAGGCACGTTTCGGGGATCTTGCGCAGCGTGAAGGGGCATGTGAACGCCTTGCGCCCCAGGCACGGCAGCACCAGGAGCAAACCCGGCGGTTTGGGCGATCGGCGGCAAGATCAAAGGATTGGGTTGAGCACCAGTTACCCCCGAAACAAGGTCCGGCTGAGAAGGCGCCAGTTCTGGGTGCTTCGGCCCGTTGGCGGCAGGGCCAGGTCCCGAGACGTTAAGCACAGGAGGCGACACCATGACGAACCCATCAGCCGAAGCCGGCGGCTCTGGTTTTGGGACGCGATTCTCTCCTCCTGCTGCCGCCTCGCTAGGTGGAGATATCGCATTCTCGCCCGTCATGATCTCGGTTGAGGATGCGCGCGGAGTCCCACCGGCGCTGGTGATGGGCGAGACGTGCGCCCTGTCGCCAGGCGGATCCTGGTTTGGCGAAAGCGACGCCGTCGCCGGAGTCTTCTCCCCCTCACTCGACGGCGAAGTCCTGGCGCCGCCGCCGGGGCCAAGGTACATCAGGTTGTCCCATCCCGCGCTACCAGGCTCGCCGGCCGACTCGGGAATGGTGTCCATAGTGGTGGTAGCGCTCGCCCGAGCAGCCTCGCGCGCGGCGACGTCGAGGCTCTTGTCGCGCCCGCCGGTCGTGGACCTCCGCTTGATCTGCCGGTCGCTCTCGAGCTTCTCCTCGGGCGCGAGGCTGACGGGGCCGGCGAAGGAGCCAAAGTACTCGGAGAACTCGTCGCCGGGTTGCGGGAACTGGAACTGGGTCAAGCCCGTCGGCTTGTAGCGGTAGAACCATCGTGCCCCGTCGTAGTCGGACTCCCATCCCTCAGGGAGGCCTGACATTGTGCGTGTTGGCGGCCCGTTGCCTAGCTATTCGTCGGTACCGGGGTGGCTGGGTTCTCCTCGGGAGAGCATAGACTATGGCGGCCGGCGTCGCTGTGCAGGTCGCAGTCGCAGCTCGCGAGATGACGGTTTATCAGGGGTTCGGTTGTGTGTAAGCCGAGCCGTCACCCACACAATGTGGCTTGCATGTTATCCGTCGTCGGCTTGACTGGCAGTTCACGGCCGACAGAGTTGGCGCGATGGTGAGGGGTGGCGAGCAGTGAGGGGCTGGATAGAAGAAGCAGCCGTGATTTGCTAGCTGGCAGCTACTAGCTTGAACAAGCTCTTTGGAGAACGATATGGATATCAACCAGCACAAGCCCCTCGGCAAGCATTCGGAAAGGGAAAGGGTATCAAGGAGGCCGAAAAAACGACTTTGTTTCGCGCCCAGAACAGCTCAGCAGCAAAGAACATGGAGAACACAGGATTAGCGCCCTGTGACCAGGGGACTTCACGAGACGAAAGAAAACACCGCTCCAAGGATCGTCCAGAAAGGGCGCTGGCCTGGACGTCGCGCGTGCGGCTGAAGCGGGCTGCCCACTTGGGCTGCCTGCCCAGGCGCCATTTGTGGACAAGCGTGAAGGCGGTGGCGTCGTCCTCAAATGGTTGGTCTTTTTTTTTTTTTTTTCTCTCGACTGATTTCCCGCAGGATGAACCACGCCATCCAGCATCCATGGCGGCAATCTGCTGGCTTTAGCAAATAGGCAACCGTAAACGGGATTGAAAACACAAAATTTGGTACCGCCGCCAGTCGCAAAGGTGCATCGATACCCTTCTTAGACCAGCAACTGCACCTTGTTCAATTACTGAAAAGCCGAGGCGGGCAAAAAAGGATTTCTTCAAATCATTTGTTGTGGCGTGGGAGATTGGGAGATGCGCCTAGGTCGAACGCGAGGACGTTGGACAGGCAGAACACCAGCACGGGTACCTGCAAGCTAACAGCTAAGAAAAGCACAGAATAGACAAGAATAAATAAAAGCTCCCGCTTCGGCTGCTATGCTCCCCGCGCCGGGAGGGCGGAGCCAAGTTGCGCACAAGCCTCCCGTTCCCGGCCATTCATCCCACACTCGCCTTCCCCTGCCGCCCGCCCCTCCTCGTGCGTCTCAACCCCCGGTCTCAACGCAGCCGGGCCGCTGTGCATGCATGCCTCCTTTGAATTATTATTTACTCCACATCCCGACGTCCGGTGATCCTGTGAACCTTATGTATACTAGTATGTTTAGCACCATGTAGCAGTCATATATCCATCCCACCCCCTCTCCATTCTATATCCTGTCCATCCGCCGCCGTCTGTCTTCAGCTACTGCTGCTGCTCCCGCCGCCGCCGTCGCTGCCGTTTGCCACATTCTCGCCAGTACCTTCTGCCCCGGGCCTCCCCGCCGATGCAGCCGCAGAAGAAGCAGCCGCCGCCACCGCCGCCGCCGCGTCCGGGAATGTCTCCTTGAGAAAGTTCTCCGAGAAGCGGACGGCCTGCTGGTACGTGACCGTGAACCCGTCGTCGCCGCCGTAATACGGGTCCGTCACCACCTCGATCCTGCCCGTGCCCGAGAACTCGCCAAAGAGCATCACCTTGGCCCTGCTGTCCTGGCCCTTGAGCCGCTTGAGGCTCGCCTTCATCTGCAGGAGGTCCTTGAGGTTCGACCGGTCCATGGCGAAGATGTAGTCGAACGTGTCAAAGTCCTTGTTGTTCACCTGTGTGACAAGAAACTTCCAGTATCAGTTATATGTCCAGAAAGAATGGGGAAATTGCCGGATGATACACCCAAGAGATGGGTGCGAGGGATAGATGAAACGAGAAAGGATGAAGAGGATAGGAAGAAAAAAAAGACGCAAAGGAAAGCACCAACCTTTCTCGCTGAATGGAAATAATCAACGATCCCATTCGCCCTCAGAGTCGCCATGGTCCGCGAGTCGGGTGGCTCGCCCGTGTGGTAGGCTGCAGTACCACACGAGTCGATCCTGCCAATGAGATCTTTGTACTGCGGCGTCCTTGTCAAGGACTGGAAGACGCCCTCGGCCATGGTCGAGCGGCAGATGTTGCCGAGGCAGCAGAACAGCACCGACACGGTACTGTTCGGCAGCCCCGGCGACTGCGGTGGTATGGTCCCTTGCTGCTGTTGCTGTTGTTGCTGCTGCTGCTGGGCGCTCGTCGAAGACGGACGCACCGGGACCCGCGACCCGGCCCGCGAGGACCAGCTGTCGGCCCGCCCCATACCGCGCGGATGGGGTGGGTGTGTAGTGTGTGCGTGTGTGGTGTGTTGGAGTCGTCGAGGCAGGGCAGTCCCGGCTCGGCCGAGGTGAGGTGTTCAACCGCTCGAGTGTGTTGTCGCCTCGTTACCACGATCGATACTTCCCTATGCACGCAGGGTAGGGTGGTCGGGCAGGTAGGTAGGTTGGCAGTAAGGTTGGTCGGCAGGCGAGAGACTTGGTTTGGTATGGTGTGCGAAATCGACGCGGAAACCTAGACATCCGGCTTGTTGGACATCTTCCAACGGCCTGTTAGCGTAACCGTTTGGTCTGGCGCTGAGGGAGGAAGGGCGCTAAATACCTGCTAGATGATGATGCTGTTGCAGCGCTGGCTTCCGTTTCGTAGTGCCCGCCCGCAAGGCAACCCTCGCCTCTGGAGCCTTGCCTGGGGTGTTTGAGAAAAGTAAGCCGATGCGGCTAGTTGACAAGCAGAAGCAAGCACACCCAAGGCAGGCTTTGAAATGTCCGCCTTGGGCGCGGGTTGACCGTCACCCTGCAAGAGTCTGGCGGGGAGCTGATTTGGCGGCAGTATGTGGGGTCGCTCGTGGTTGTTTGGTTCCGGGTGGCCCCACTGCGCCGCGAATGGCGTCAATGGCTCCATCTCGGCGTGCAAATTGCGCCCACTTGAGTCGTTCATTTTATGCAACTCTATTCCGCACCAGGCAGCATGGTTTTTACGAGTGCGAGTGTTGTTTTCACGCGTATTGCTCTTGCATTTTGTATATCCTCTTCTATTTCACTTTATTCTTTCTTCAGTTTTGCTTCTTTTTCTCTGTTTTACTTCTGCCCTGCCTCCTTTTCCACGCCGTTGCCTTCCCTGTTGTTGCCCCTTTTTTGCCCCATTCATTCATTCTCTTTTCTTTATTTTCCGACCGCACTCTGGTCTCCCAGCCATTTGTTTTTATCATTACTGCCGTGATCCGGTTAGCCCGGTCCCTGAGGATCCAGTAGAACAGCGTCAAATTTCCGAGTGAGCATTGGCTACGGGGCCGCCTGGACCTATGGGCTGGCGGATGGGCTAAATGCTTCATTATTTATACCATCAAACAAGTGGCACGTCGCAAAAGTTCAACACGACTCGCATTGTTGGGGACCCTGATATGCAGAGGCGATGGATGTGGTGTTGGTTCATAACTCCATTTCGACCTCAACTATGCACACTTTCCGCCCCCGAGTCCGGGCACCAAAGCCATCGAATGTTCACCACAGGCGCACCAAGCAAGGCCAGGTAGACACGAAACGAGCGAGCACGCTGGGAGTGGTGCCGCGACAGCCTTGTCTCGGCCGCTGGGCTGGGCAGGATCCATAGAGAACATCTCTCTGTGAGTCGATTGTGCACTCGGGGTGGATTCCACAAAGGGAAAGCTATGCCGAAATGAGATTTGGTCTGTACCCGGCCCTCTCAAATGTCGTCGATGTCGATCTCCCGCTTGCTGGTCGGGCCCTCGTCTTCCTCGCTGGAGTCGTCGTCGGCGCCAAACTCGATTCCTGGGTCATCTCCACGCTCGTCACCTCCCGTGTCGGCAGTGTTGATTTGCACGTAGGGGGGGATGTGGCCTGGGGGGCGATGAAAGAACCATGATTAGCGTTTGGTAGTCAAGGCTTGTCGCCGACCCGACAGTCGATGCGGGACGGATAACCTACGCTCAGCCTTCAGCTCACGAGCCTGGTCACTGGTGTACTTCTGGATGATGTCGCCCTTGGCAGGTTCGAATTCGCGCTTGGAGCAGATGACGATGTCGCCGACATTAACCCTGCAGACCGCGGAAGAGTGATCAGTCGGATGTATTCGCAGACGCAGCACAGCACCAGGCCAAGGACGAGCCGTTACGTACCACTGCTTCTTCCGGAGCTTTCCACGGACGTGGAGTACCCTCTTCTCGGAACCCCAGTCGGTCTTGGCCTCGCTCGTGGGCCGGTAGCAGACGGCGTCGAATTTGCAGCCACCGTAGGCGGTGATGATCTGTGCGTATTCTGCGAGAGGTTTCCCAAAGACGGGTCAGCGGGCGGTCCATCTGGTGCGCAGTGCACACTGCCGACTAGTGGTAAACTGGGAACGATGCGCCAGACAAACAATAACCAAACATACCAAGGTCCTCCTGCTCCGCATCCTCCAGGTCTATCGTGTCGAGCTCGCGCTTCTCCTTGTCGTTCTCATTCTTTCCTCTCCGTCGGTTTTTACCTCCCTGCCGTGCGCCATCCGTGTCAGCTCTTCCACTCCAGTTCCGGTCGGATACGGTGGTCTCACCGGCGCGCGGGCTGGGACTGCTTGGTGGGGTAACTCAATGGAAGACAGACTCTCTTACCTTTCCCTTGTTCTTGGGCATTGTGGCGGATTAAAATAGCGAGATCTAGGAAGAGGTTTTGCGTAGGCGGTTTTGGTTCTCTCCAAAAATATTGTAAGATCTCGAAGGAGAAGTGCGAGACGACAATTTATTTGGATGGAGGGCACAGGTGTCCCCGACGGCTGCAGGTCGAGGGACAAAGCCGCCGCCTGTTAAAAGGCGGGGTCTGATTTTTTGGCCTGGTGGGATGTGGGGACAGCGGCAAGTGTGACTCGATCAATCACCAGCGCCTGCACCACAGAATTCCAGTCAATTTCGCATCATATGGAATCAGCGCCATCGCTTTGAGTGCGGCCACCAGGCGAGGCGATGTCTCTCCTAACCTTGAGCAGCGGTATCTGGTTCACCATATTCAAGTCGTGCCCAGATTTCCCGACAAAGCCCTGTACCTCACAATGGTCGCTGTGAATCATCAGTGCATACCGGATCTGGAAATGCTGACGAAAAGAGAGTCCTTGTCACGTGTCTTTCATTTAGCTCCTGAATGTTTACCAATCAAGACACAAGTCGCCGCACTTACAAATGCTTATCTCCTACACCGTCACTCTTTTACGCTATCGTGTTCGTCACGTCCCTCTAGGCAGAGAGCTCGAACCTTCCTCGGTGGACAGGCACGTCGGTGATGCCAGAAGCTGTAGATGGTCTCCAAAGGGCCGCCGCCGTAGTCATACAAACCGATGGTTTGCGCGCGCGAGCAAGCACCAAGATCGCCACAGAGCTCGCAGGGCAATCAATCATGTTTCCAAGTCGAGCTTTCGAGATAGCCTTCGGTGAAAGTGATTATAATAACGTCGACCAGCCTACCATATGACAACATACGTGATATATCACCCTGAGAGTGCCACAGGCAGGGAGCAGATGCTGCCATTGCCGTCGCCAAGCCCCACAGCCCAGTTACGCCGGGTTGCGGCAACTCGAGGGGATCCTGACGGTACTAGCAACAAGTTCTTTTCACGATTCGCCCAATACGAGCGCCGCCGTTTACACGGGCTGGCAAATCGTAGGAAAGCTGTCGAATCCACAACGCGAATAAAGAAAGTCCAGCGATTAGGAGGTGGCGATCCGTTTATACATACGTGAAAAACGATTGGATACCATCTGGTGGATCTGCAGTAGCGGGGCTGAAGCCGCACGTGATCCGGTTGCAGCCGAGCAGCTGTCGCCTTGCTGGTGTGGAGCTTCTTTGGAGGGCGATTCAAGGCTTCAAACGACGGAGCATTAAGCAACCGCAGTTGATCTCGCAGCGCCGCTCAATTGCACTTTCACGATGGGTCACGGGGCACAGGAAGCGCCGCGCAGTAAGTCTGCCTTACACACCTCCCTTCGCGCCGCCCGGTCCCACTCGACAGCAGGGCTCCTAGCCGACCGCCTGGACCAACAACAACGACGACGACGAGAGGATGTGGCTGACCACAAGGGCGTTGGCCCCTCGTGTTACGCAGAGGCGACGCGCGATGAGATGCGCGATGCCAACCTCCCGATTCAGTACCGAGACACCTGCGCACATCTCCTGATCCCCCTCAACCGCTGCCGATCGGCAACATACTACTTGCCGTGGAAGTGCGAGGTACTCCGCCCGAATTGCCCCGCCGGCTCCGGCCTTGTCTCGAAGAACCTCGACGGATTCCTTTCCACTGCGGCTGCTGACACGGTGTGCTGCAGGACGAGAGGCACAGCTACGAGAAGTGCCAGTACGACGAGTTCAAGCTGCGGGTGGCCAAGATGGACGAGCTGCGGGCAGCCAAGGGCGGTGCAAGGAGCAACTGATTCTGCTGGAGGGTATGGAGGGGGAGGAGAGAAACCTCTGGGCTTGACGTTGGTCACTGTATATACGGCCCGTCCGACGAAGCCAGTGCCGTGGAATACATTTTACGATGTTGCATGCCAGCGAGCGTATCGCTAATACTTCCCACATGCCCAAGGTATCGCTCGCCGCTTGGCACTCGCCGGCTTTCTGGCGACGCTGGTCTGAGGAGCACAGCGTAGCTAGGCTGGAAACTCAAAGGTGGTTTGGACAATTGCGGGCTAAGAGTCCGCTGTTTGGTCCATAGCTCCCTGGAACTGGATCTCAAAAGACGGACTTCTTGTCGGTCCGGTCACGAGCCGAGCTGATGGCTCGGGCATCCCGAAACCAGAGACGGCAGGCGTGGCATCCATTTCGGTGGTCCATATTCTCAGGGGCTGCCAGGGCTGCATGGCGGAATTCCGCCGGCGACCGGACCCACTATAAGCGTCAATCTCGAGCGGCTGGACCAATCATTGGCGAGCCAGGCCAGACTCCAGAGAGCAAGCTCACGAAGGTGTCTGAGGCTTTTGCTTATTGTCGACGCGGCCATCGTCCATCACGGATGTATTCATGCATCAAAACCTGTATTTCGATTCCTGGTTCCTTCTTATCCGACCTCAGAATAGGTCGGAACTCCACTCTCAACCGCAACACAATGTCCATCTCCCTTTCGGCGCTTGAGAGAGATAATCCGCCGCCACGGCGCAAGTCTTGCGCAGCTTGCATCAAATCCAAGCGGCGTTGCGATGTGGGCTTCCCTACATGCCAGAGATGCTTGCATAGGCAGATTGAGTGCGTCTACGAGGCAGCCAGCGGACCTTTACGCACGGATCGGCCGGCCCGGCAAAGACGACAGCAAGCAGCCAAGCAAGCTGGCGGAGTAGCGGCAGCGCCATCGTGTCCTGCTGTGGCCCCTCAGCCGGGCGAGAAGACGCCACAGGTGACCTCGCTTGCGAGTGTGGATGACCTGCTGCTGTGGGACGATCTCACATCGTTTGGCTCTCCTCTCCCACCAATCGATCCCTTCTCAACTCAGGCGCAAGCAAATACCCTGGCCACAGCCTCCTCGACGGACACGCTGTTGAATACTACCGACCCCTTGGAGCTCACCATGTTCCAGGACGCAGACAGCCTCCTGGACAGCATCTTAATGACACCTGCCCCTCCAGCACCCAAGTCCCTCGAGGTTTACCGGGGATCTATCCAGGAGGTCGAAAAGGGCACAGGCAGGCTACAGTTCGAATTTCCTGCATGCCAAACCAACCTACCGGGTCCGCCCGTCCCCTTCAACATGTCTCACATCTTCCGCAGCCGTCTCAACTTCGCGGTTGAAGAGCTCCGCCGCGCGCCCAAGCTGTTCCTGGAGACCACGGGCACACCCTGGATGCACCCCTTGCTCTGCCGCGACTACATGCCGCCAGTCATCGAAGACGTGTACTCGGCATGCGCACTCTTCGCCGCAAAGAACTCTACGAACGGGACCCTTATCATGCGCTCTATCAATTACCGCGTGGCCGCGCTGGTCGCGACGCCCCTGGCCGAGGACGCCCCGATCAACGAGATCCTTGCACGCGCACAGGCACTGATTTTGTACCAGAGCATGTACCTGCTTGACGAGAAGCTGTCTCAGCTCTCTAGCCGCACCATTTCGGCGCCCGCAGCTGTGGCTCTTGAAGAAGTCACGTATCGGCTTCTGGACGAAGTCGTGGAGGGGCTTACACAGGGCCAACCCCACTCATCTCACAGCCCCGCCACCGTCGTGTCCTCATCCTCGTCTTCCTCACCGTCAGATTCTGCCCGAGACGATGGCCCGGAAGCCTTTGCCGCTGCAAAAACCGTCCAGCTGCAGAACGCGGTGCCATACATGTCGGAAACGGAACACCTGCCGCTGTACCCGCTGGGCCCAACCCGGGCCTTCTGGGAGCGCTGGACGCTGCAGGAGTCGACGGCCCGGACCTTCCTCGCCGCCTTTTTTCTGATGCAGCTGACGCGGCTCCTGTCGGGTGCGGACCCGGCGCCGTGCACGGCCAGGACGGCCATGTGGAACCACTGGACGCTGGCGGCCCGGCTGTGGCGGGCGGCCGACCCGGTCGAGTTCGCGCAGGCGTGGAACGAGACCAACGGAAAGCTCTTTGTCGTGTCGCCCTCCACGATGGACCGGGTCCTCCGCGACTGCGGCGTCGAGGACGTGGATGCGTTTGGCAAGATGATCTTTACCACCACTCTTGGGTTCGAGGAGATTCGCGGTTGGTTTGCGTCCAAGGGGGGTGTTCTCTAGGTTGCGTAGAAACCAATCTTTGGTACCTCGGTATCTTATCCAAGATGTTACCCCCAAACATCACGCTGAGCCAAGCCCTATCACAATTTGAACATACACAAAAGCGCGCGCCGTAACCACATCAGTTTCAGGCCATGGTTGTTTCAGGCCCGCATCCGGCCTCAATAACCCTGACTACACGCTCCCCGAAGTCCTCAGCCGGCTGGTACGGCACCTTTTGGTACCTAATAATCACTTCATCCTTGGTAAAACTTGACCGTTGAGGGCTCGATTCGGTCGAGCTTCCAGAGCCAGGGCACGAAGACGCCGTGGACGGCGCCCGGCGGGGGTATCTCAGCATGGCCAGCAAGCTCGGCGGAACGGTGGCCCCGTACACGAACACGCCGGACGGATCCCTATGGTCTGTCACGACCAGATGCACCTGTGGCAGGCAGGGTTAGCGGGGGCATGCAACCCAAACTCGATAGGCAGGCAGGCAGGCACACAAAAAGAACACAAAACAAACAAACCTTGTAACCACCTTCGCACAGCCACTCCTCCCCGTTCCGCCGCAGCACCTCCTCGTCCTCGGCCCTGAGCCTAGCCCGCCAGGCCTCCTGGCCCTGCGCCATGGCGATGATGACGGCGAGCAGGTACGGGTCGTGCAGGCGCACGGCGGGCGTGACGTCGCGCAGGCACTTGTGCAGCGTCGCGGCCACGGGCGCGTTGGCGCGCGCCTCGAACCGCTGGTACGGGTACTGGTCCGCCCGCACCTGGTCGACGCCGCCCAGCTCGACGTGGCCCAGCGCCAGCCCGCGCAGCAGCGTCGCCGCCTGCGAGTTCTCGCCTACCAACGCTGCGGCGGGGAAGATGCGTAGAGGTGGTGGCGGTGTTGCGCCCGAGGCCGTCGTCGTCGTCGTCGTTGTGCTGTCGCTCTTCCTGGTTCGCCTTTCTTTTCTGCCGCCGCTGCTGCTGCTACTGGTGCTGCGACGCTGGAGGAAAGGGGGAGACGACCGCCACCTCCTCGTCGGTGGCGGAGGCCGCCGCTGCTCCGACGGCACGCACAGGGTCAGCTCTACCGGGGCGCACTGCACGCCATCGACCAGCAGCCACAGCTCCTGCCGCTTGCAGCGGAAGTCAAGCCCCGTCCCCCTGTCTAGCATCTTCTTGATCTGGCCCCGCTGGCTGTCGTTGGCCGCCCTTAGTGGACGGTGTCGCGGGGACGTCGGGCGTGACCAGCCGAGGGCGAGACAGAACGGCCTCCTCCCAGTCCACCGCGGCGGTGGTGTTTCTTCGCTGACGGTGGCGTCGTCCAGCGGGTCTGTCCTCGCTGCTGTCAGCCTTGCCGGCGTGCTGCACCCTTCCCTGTTGGACAGCAGCGACATGATGGACGAGGCGCGCCGGGACTGTCGCCACGCCGACGAGGCGGCCTGCCCCATCTGGCCTAGTGTATCGCCGTCTTCGGAGGCTTCGACGTCGGCGCTGCTCCCCGCCGGGGACGGCGCGTCCGCGTTCTCGAACCGGCAGCAGAAGAAGTCGACGTGCGCCTGCGTCCAGTTCTGCGGCCTCTTCCACAGCGGCTCCGCCGTGTGCGCCGCGATCTGGGCAAGCAGCGAGCCCGGGTCCGGCGGCGTCCAGCGGCGGCGGCGGTGCTGGTTCCCCCCGGCGCTGGGCCAGGTGTGTTCCCTCCGCATGATGAAGCCTGGCGGCAGGTGGGGAGGGTGGCTATGACGCATCGTGTTGGTGCTTTTTCGTTCCGGGGCTTAAAGCTCGATGTCGTAGTTCGCCCAACGGTTTTCTCAGGGGACGGATGGATGGACAGCGGTGAAATTGGCGATGAAGTATGGATGCATGGGCGAATGGTTGAAGCTTTTGCCGGCGAAAGAAGGAGAGAAAGGGAGCGCGTCTGTACCTCCTGGCAAGCAAGCCCCTCTGAGGCGTTTTGGCGTCATCGCGAGATCCGTTGTGGCTTTCACTGGCGAAGTCTGGAAAGTTAAGACTCGCCACTGGTTTGATGGTTGAGGTCTTCGCAGATAAGGAAGCCTAGGACGGACATCATCATGAACCTTTGAGCGCCACCAGGCACAGAGTTTGGGTTTGTGTTGGCAACGGCGTCAACGCTGTGGACTCGGAAATACGAGGGCAATTCATCAGCACTACATCATGTTGTCTGAGAAGAGGCTCCCATCGTATAGGCGCGCGGTGTCAACCAAGATATTCGCACAGGCCAACGATCCGTCTTGGCCGGGTATAATATGTGTATTTGTGGCCAATATAGTGGTCTGGACGTTTTTATCCCTGGCCCACCTGTGAGGTTGTTACAGTCCCGAGGGCAGATCAGTCTTGCTTGGGGCGCTTTGGAGTGACCCCCTGTTCTGTCACCTCGTCCTTTTCTAGATCCCTTTTTGTATGT
This sequence comes from Magnaporthiopsis rhizophila, assembly GCA_003049465.1. Lineage (NCBI taxonomy): Eukaryota > Fungi > Ascomycota > Sordariomycetes > Magnaporthales > Magnaporthaceae > Magnaporthiopsis > Magnaporthiopsis rhizophila. Next base: position 24,378 of record PYSS01000171.1, read on the forward strand.
TGCGCGCCTTCCTCAGGGGTTATGGTAGCATCGCCCATGACCGTATCGTCTCCCACGGCGGCTGCGACAGCGGCCTTCTCGCCGCCACCGTTCGCCTTGCCCTTCTTCTTTCCCTTCTTGGACTCGAGCATCTCACGCTTTTGCTGCTTACGCGCGGCCTTGTCGAGACTGCCGATGACCTTCTTTTCCTGACCGCACGGCCACCTCTCCAGCGCCGCCGCCTCGTCCTCAGCCGTCCACTCCCGGGGTAGAACGGCAAAGGTGAGATACGACGTGTGCGACCGCATCTCCGACTCTGGCCGCGTGACCAGCCTGCCCTGCATGAAGGGCGGGAGTTTGTTGTTCTCGACAGCGGCGGCGTCGTCAAAGTTCTCCTTAAGGTGCTCCTCGACGTCGTCGACCTCCGGGTCGTGGATCGCCTTCTGGTGCTCCCGCACCCGATCTTCTATCCTCCGCAGGCGCTCGACCGCCTCTGCGACGTCGATGGGTGCCTGTGCCATGCCCCTGTCGGTGGCGACGGTGAGCCCGACCTTCTCGCGCATGACGTGGATCCGCTTGTTGGCTATTTCGACCGTCTCGATGTCCATCCAACCCAGCTGCCGCATCATCGACACCGTCCGCGAGACCTGCTCAATGCAAGGCGAGAACGTGCACAAATGGGCGCTCTTTTTTGGGTTAAGGGGAGAGATGAAGCTCTCGTCAGGGACGCTCTGGGTTGCACCCATGGAGTTGTCGTCCCCATCCTGGCTGGATGCAGCCGCCGACTTATATCGCCGTCGTGACAGGTGTGGGAGGGCCTCCCAAGGCTTGGGCAGGTCGAGGAAGACGGCGTCGGCACCGGGGCTCTTCCCGTCCACCAGGAACCCGTCATTGTAAACGTCCCGGTGTGTGACACGAACGATCCTATCCAGCTTGTGGGCCGTGACCTCTGTGCACATCTTCTTGTACCGCGGCTCGTTGAACTCGAAACTAAAGACCTCCCCCCTGCCGGCATCAGGATCGTCGGCCGGCCCGCCACCGATGCCGTTGTAGATGGCTCTCGCCGAGGCGTGCGTGAAGCTGCCACTGCCCGCGCCAGCCTCAATCAGTCTGCTGCCAGGCCGCGCGCGGATCCTCTGCAGGATGTAGCTGTAGTCGGGGGTGTAGACGACCTGGGTCCGGTGAGGCAGACTTGTGGTCCACAGCTCCGGGCTCGGTGCAAGGATGTGCACGAAGCCGCTGGACGCTACCAAGGCCTTTTTGGCACCTTTTCCGCCGCCGTTGGCTTCCGTGTTTGTGTCGCCGCCCTTGCTGGCCGCCGTCTCGTCCGCGGGAGTCGCGGCGTCGTCGGGTTTCCGCTTCTTCTGTGGTTTCCTCCCGCGCGAGCCCGTGTCGACCTCGGAGGCGCGGACCTGGGAGCCCCAGGGCACATTGATGAAGGTGGAGTGGGGGAAGGAGCCGAAGCGGGTGTTCAGGACGGCGCCCTCGGCGTAGCCATCGTGCTCGCCGTCGATCTCCTCGAGGTACAGCGGCTGGAGGCGGTCGCGCGAGAGATGGATGATGGCCAGCGAGTTGGCTTTCGTCTGGGAGCCAAGGTGGAGGAAGGGCGAGGGGATGCGAGACATGGCGGCGAGGCGCGAGGACGTTTGCGTGCCGGGCGAGACCTGCGCTCGTTGGGGGAGGCTGGAAAAAAAAAAAAAAAAACTGTATGAAAACCGACTCGCGACAAAAAAAAAAAAAAAATGGTACGCGCCGTTTCGTTATGCAGGAGCTCCGATTGCGGGGCAAATCGACGGCGACTTCTAGCCACAGACCGCGGGGAGCTCAGGGAATGTGGCGGAGAGGCCCCGCTGAGATTGACCCCTGTAAATTGGCCCGCTGCAAGGCTGACGCCAATTCCACAGCGCATTCCGCAATGCGCGCCAGTGACTCAGTCCGATTCCTGCTGACGTTGATCCTCGGCTCCTGAGACGCTGCTGGGACCCCTCTTTTGCTCACATCTCTCTGAATGCCCAGCTCCGATTCCTGAATGCACTCCTTGTTCAGAGTTGCGAGGCCCTGCACCACAACCTTCCTTGCTGCGGACAAGCTGCGACCCCCCGCGCGGATTCGGATTGCCCCGCCTCGATTTGTCCAGCCTCGACGGCTGCTCGCCTTGCCTGCCATGGATTCGACCACCATCAGGGTGCATAACTCCCTCGAGCCTGGCGCCGCCACCGTTTTCGAGCCCATTGCCAAGGGCAACGTGTCCTGGTACGCCTGCGGACCGACCGTCTACGACCAGAGCCACCTGGGCCACGCCAGGAACTATGTGTCGACCGACGTCATCCGGCGCATCTTCATGCACTACTTTGGCTACAAGGTCAACTTTGTCATGAATATTACAGACATTGATGACAAGGTGAGGCCCAGCACTTGGCTCGTCCGTCCGGAGAACGGGGCAGACATCAGCTGAACCCGAGGACCTGGCTGGGGTAAAGATCATCATCAGGGCGAGGAGAAACAGGCTGCTCGAGCTGGAGAAGAAAAAAAAGTACGACGCGGCAGGACTCAAGTCGCTGGGCTCCTCGGCCTTCCAGGCGTATGCCCAAGGCAACCTGCCGCTGCTGGTGGCCGACGCCGGCCTCGACGAGACGAACTACGAGAAGCGACGAGATGCCTCGTACGGGGGCGTCTTGGCCGGCCACTCGCTCTCGGGCGAGGGCAAGCCTGGCGACGCCGAGGCCAAGATAAAGATGCACCTCGGCAACATGGATGCCGCAGCGAGGGGACTGCGGGACGGAACGGTGTTTGGTCCCGCCGACGAGATCTTGCTGCCGTACCTCGACTCGCTGTACAAGGAGACGATTGACACGAGCGACCAGAGCATGTTCACGGACCTGACGCAGCACATGGAGGGCGAGTTTTTCGACGACATGGACGCGCTGAACAACCTGAGGCCCGACCAGATCACGAGGGTTACGGAATACGTGCCGCAGATTGTCGACTTCGTCAACCAGATCGTGAAAAAGGGGTTCGCGTACGAGGCCGAGGGATCCGTCTACTTCGACATAGACGCGTTTGAGAAGGCCGAGAACAAGTACGCACGGCTGAGACCTGACTGCCGAGGTGACAAGGCGCTGCAGGAGGAGGGTGAAGGGTCTCTTTCCAAGGAATCGGGCGGCAAGCGGAGCCCCGGCGACTTTGCCTTGTGGAAGAAGTCCAAGCCCGGTGAGCCCTATTGGGACAGCCCGTGGGGTGCCGGCCGCCCTGGCTGGCACATTGAGTGCTCCGTCATGGCGTCGGACCGTCTGGGCGCGCAGATGGACATCCACTCGGGCGGTATCGACCTTGCTTTCCCGCACCACGACAACGAGCTTGCCCAGAGCGAGGCTTACTTCTGCGAGAAGGGCCACGGCCAGCACACGTGGGTCAGGTACTTCCTGCATATGGGCCACCTCTCCATCGCAGGCTCCAAGATGTCCAAGTCGCTCAAGAACTTCCAGACCATCAAAGACGCCCTGGCAACCACGTACACGGCCCGGAACATGAGGATAGTCTTCATGATGGGCCGCTGGAACGAGGGTGTCGAAATCTCCCCCGAGCTGCGAGTGCAGGCGGACAGCTGGGAGAATACCGTCAACGTAGGTCTTCTCCATATATGGCTCGGTTGCGAAGTCAAGAGGAGCTGTTACTGACGTGTACTTCGTATCGCAGCAATTCTTCACCAACGCCAAGTCATGGCTGCATGAGGCTGCGGCTTCGTCCTCAACTGCAGCAATCACAAAGGGCTTGGAGTCTTTGTCTACGTCTGATGATGCGCCTAAAGAGGGACTCGCCGCCGACCTTGAGCAGGCAAAGAAAGACACTCACTCAAGCCTGGCCAACTCTTTCGACACCAGCTCTGCTCTGCGCGCCATAACCGACCTGATCAACAAAACCAACATTCACAAGCAGACGCTGAAGGCGGATGCAGACCACGCCACTATTGAGAGGTCCGCCATGTGGATCACCAGAATGGTCGGAATTCTGGGTCTCGATGCCAACGCAAAGCCGCCCTATGACGGCATAGGCTGGGTTCCGGAGCCTGGTAGCGCGCTGGACCTGGCCGCTGCGCGTCAAGTATACGAGGCTGTGCGGGACGAGATCAAGTCGTCGCCGTTCGGGAGCGCGGTCCTGCCACTCGTCGAATCCCAGGATCCAGCCTCGGCAGTGAGCAAGATCCAGGACTCGGGAGTGACAGACCCGGAACAGGTGGCGTATCCCTACATTGACGCGGTGGCCAAGCTGCGAGACGAGCTGCGCAAGGTGGTCTCATCTGCAGGCGAGAACAAGAAGGCGATCCTAGAGCTGAGCGATCGCATCCGCGACCACGACTTGACCAACCTGGGAGTGTACCTGGACGACCGGCCAGACGGGCAGCCGGCGCTGATCAAGTTCGTGCCGGCGGTCAAGCTGATCGCTGCCCGCGAGGAGAAGGCGGCGCAACAGGCGGCCAAGGCGGCGGCCAAAGAGGAGGCCAAGCGCGAGAAGGAGCGGCTGGAGCAGGAGCGGCTCGCCAAGGCGGCGGTGAGGCCGCAGGACATGTATCGGTCCGATGGTAAGTACAGCGAGTTTGACGCCGACGGCGTGCCGACCAGGATGAAGGACGGCAGCGAGGTGACCAAGTCGGCGCTGAAGAAGCTACGCAAGGACTGGGAGAAGCAGAAGAAGGCGAACGACGAGTACGTCAAGAAGCAGGGCGGAGCTGCTTGATTAGGTGGCCACGTAGCGAATACGTGGATTAGGCAGGTTATAGAACTGCTTGAAATGTGCCGTCGAGGATTTTGTCACGATCATTAACAGGTAAGGTAGTCTGAGCGTGAGGTATCGGCATATATTCAAGTGCTGTTCTCCGCTGAAAAGCCCCGTTTGACACCGTCGTATTCCCTACCACCGCATCGACTCGTGAGGCCTGCTCTGGTTGCTGTTGAGGCGAAAGAGTCGTGTTAGGTTAGCATGCCAAAAACCAAAGCCAAAATGCGGGTGAGCAAAACGTACGGGTCATAGCGGTCCATGTCGCCATACTGCTGGTCGTACATGTGCTCGGCCTGCTTCCTGGCGTCGTATTTGGCGCGCTCGCGGTCGATAAAGTCGAGCCCTTTCGTCTCGGCCAGCTTGTCGACCTCGAAGCCGGCGGCGGCGGCCAGCAGCTCCTTGGCCAGGCCGTGCTCGACGGGCTGGCCCGACTCGCGCTGCTTCTTCTCCCAAAGGTGCATGGCCTCGAAGGCGGCGCCGCCGGCGATCAGCTCGTGCGACAGCTTGGATTCGTGGACCTCGCCGCCGTAGAGGGCGTCGCGGTGCTCCTTGGCCTCGTCTGGGTGTGTATGGGTTGTTAGCGTATAATTGGGAGGAGGGATGGATGATGAGGTGGGCGTACCGAATCCGAACATGTTTTGCTACTTTGGAAGTATGGGAGAGAAAGAAAAAAAAACGACCTGCGTTGGACTTGGACGGGATGGGATGGAGGAGCTGGCCCGGGATATGGTGGAGTGTGGATGATGGGATAGAGACTAGGAGATGGGACCTAGAGAGGGAGCGGGAAGGGCAGCCATATATACTACGATCCAGAGCATACCGCTACTATCCCATCCATCTCACATGATACGTTGCCGGTTGAGGTTCGATCTCTAGCTTCTGGGCCTGAACCCTCCGGCTGCCTCTCTGCGGCCATCATGCATGCATACAAAGGGTCCCCCTCCGTCCAACTCGCCCGCCCTCTTACCCGGAAGGTCCGAGAATAGGCCCCCGCCAGCCGCCGACCCTAGAGAAGAGGTGACGCAAGCTTGCCCCTCGCAGGATCATGCAACGAGCCAGGCCGGCATGCTGCTCCCAGGCTGGCTCTTGACAGCTGAGTGGAGGGGTTGGCCATGTGGGGTTTCCATCCCCTTGAACTCTATTCCGGCCCATGCCCGCCCGGCTACCTACCCTTGACCGCCGTTCAAAAGTCTTTTCTGGCTCGGTTTTTCCGAGACGAGGACTGGCAGTTTCGGGAAACAGGGCTGGGGTTTGTTGGCTGGCACTTCGGTAATGGCCGTGGTATGAGGATGACGAGGCCGTCCTGGCCCTGGACGGCTTCGTTTCAGGTACAGCTGGCATTCAAGCCGTGGAATACAATGCTGACCAACTCAGCTTGTTCCCTCGTTTCCCTGCTTGATCGTTCGGCAATTGGTTTGTCTGGCTGCCGTATTCGTGGATCAACCTGAGCGTAGCCACCGGGTTTGACTTTAAGCCTCGATGGATAGCTGAGTCGGCAGGAGACTACAGCCAAGACTAGCCGCACCCGATTTGGCATTGCTTGTTTTTGCGTCGCCCGATCCGGTGGGGCGGACCACTGTCATGGAATGCCTCGTCAGCTTGGGGGACGCGTAGACGCTGGCCCGCATTGGTCTGGCGCTAATGCTTATGTTTCGAGCAGATGGAAGGGGTTGCCGGAATCCCGCCGGCCGCGACATCCGACAGAACGCCGAAATACAAACCGTCGAAAGCGAAGGACTTCATTTCCCCAATGAAGCGATTCATGTCCTGGCCCAGCAGCATCGACGCAATGATCATGAACAACGACCGGACCGCAGACGTCGTGTGTGACGCGTGACAGCCAGCTTAATTAAAATACCAAACAGTAATAGCTGATACGCTCAAGCCTGTATCCCGTCTTCAAAACGCGACAAAGGACGTCGAAAGGGTTGTCTGGGTGGTCTTATTCGTGCCCATTGAGCCCTTAGGCAACCACACCGACTTGTCGATTATCATACTGGCCGCCGCGATCCCACGGCGACGGGAGTAAAACTCGCACCCGCTGCGCAATCAAGCGACGGAAGAATTTTACAGCCTCGTTTTGCTATATACGTCCCCGTCCTTGTCCCTGACCATTTGAGCAAGTAATACATGCTTGGACAGCTCCATCCAGACGGCACAGATTACGAAAGCGTCAGCAGAATCATGGCCGTAGACATGGCCGAGAAATTGCCCGCCGCGCGTAACGTGTTACCGTCATCCGCGAGCGTCCACAGCTCCTTGCTGCCCCATGGCACGCCATCGATGCGCGCAGCCGCGCGGGGCAGCCTGACGTCCACGTCGCCCACCCGATCCTGCTTCTCGCTGGGGTTGACGACGGAGACGAGCAGTTTCCCGTCCGCCCCGGTCCAGTACGCCACGTCGATCTGGTCGGGTCCCAGTCCGGCCACAGCCACGGCGTTCGGGCCGCCGTTGCCGTTGCTGTTGCCGATGATAAAGTCGGCGACGGGCGCCGACGCCACGACCTTTGCCAGCTCCCCGTGCGCGGCCGCCAGCGTGTCCGAGGGCGGGTACAGCCAGGCGACGATGCCGGTGGCGCCGTGGTTGAAGGCGAGCAGGTTCATGGCCCACGACTCGGCGGGCGTCGGGTCGCGCGGCCAGTAGCCCTCGCCCGAGAAGGACTGGGTGTTGTGGAACTTGGCCTTTGGCCAGCGGCCCAGCAGCTTCTCATACCGGGACATGTCGTCGAGGCGGCTGGCCACGTCGCGCACGCCGCCCGCGCAGTTGTCGCAGCCGCAGTCGCCGAGGGTGCGATTGCAGACGGTGCCCCATTTGGAAAAGGTCGCGTTGGCGATGATGGGGTATACGTCCTCCATGATGAAGTCGGCCCCGTCCGTGTACTGGCCAAAGTAGTAGTCTTGGCAGTTGAGCGTCACGGCGACGGGGTGGTAGGGGTCCAGCTTCCGGATCACGTCGCGCGCCTTCCCGGGCGCGTCGAACGGGTGCTGCCACCCGTCCGGCTCGTCGGCCGTCCAGTACGAGTAGAGCGCCTCCGAGTCGACGGCCGGCCGGACCTTCTCCTCCACGTAGGTCAGGTTGCGATATCCCTCGCGCAGGTTGTACATGAAGGGCAGGTTGATCTTTTCCATGTAACCCAGCTTGTCGCCGCCCTCGGGGTAGACTACCAGGGGCGTCATGGCGGTGAGGCCGAGGTCGGCGTAGCGCTGCACCGGCGCCGTGTCGTTGAGGCGCAAGAACCCGTCGTACGACGCGTAGTAGCCGTACGGCAACAGAGGGCGGAACTGGTGGTTGGACGCCGTGTTGCGGAACTGCAAGCCGCCGCCGAGGTTGTCGATTCGCGTCACGCTGCCGTTGGTCTTGTCCGGCAGGTGGAGCAGCTCCGCCGTCGCCTCGTAGACGCTGCCCCCCTCCTGGCCGGCCACGGTGGCGCGCAGCACGGCCACCTGCGCCACGAGGTTGACGGGCACGCCAGACAGGCTGAAGGGGATGAGGTTGCGGGTCGAGTTGACGGGCATGCTGCCGCGCGCCAGCTCGGCCCCGGTCGAGTTGAGCGTGATGGAGAACGCCACGGCCGTCTCGGCCGACTGCTTGGACTCGTCGAGCGGGGAGCCGTAGTACCGCGACAGCTCGGCGTTGACGACGAAGTGGCCGTTGGCCTCGTTGTCCAGGTAGAGGCTGTACCGGGGCCGGAACTGCATGTACAGCTGCGGCGGGCCGGGGATCTCGCGCGGCGCGACCGTCTCGCCGCCCGGTTCAAAGCTCGGGTACCTTTTTTACGGGTTGTCGTTCTTTTTGTCAGACGTACGTGGTGCCGTGTGTGTGTGTTATTGGGCCATACATAGATCGACAAAAAAAAACCCTACCCCGGCTTGTAGACTTTGCCGCACCATCGCGGCCATCCTGGGTTGTTTCCCGTCTCGTCCTGCCCCTGCGCCGTCGCCAATGACGCGAGGTGAAAAAAAAGACCGAGAGACAGCAGCATTGTGCGTTCTTCCGAGTGTCAACTTGGCTTTGGTGCTTGTCGTCCCTCACCGAGAATCCCAATCTCATGTCCCGGTTGGTGGGAGAGACAGAGAGAGTGATGGCGAAGGACGCAAAATCGAGCGACACGACAACGCGATTAGAAGAAAAAGAAATCACGAAAAAGGGGCAAGTCAAGGGGCATAAATTCAAAAATTCATCAGGGTGGCGAAATTCCGGCGACCGCAGAACAAAAGGCTGGGTAACCCTGCCTTCATTCCCAAAGTCAAAGTGCAGTGGTGCGGGGAATGAGAGGAAAAGAGGCAAGACGCCGACGGCAAAATGGGAGGCCAGCGTTACATGTCATCATCCCATGAGGTCACGCAGCGTCTAGCTGCCTTGGCGTTGACGTTGGCACAGGATAATGGGATAATGTGCCGTGACAGCAGTCTCCGCCCGTGTGTTCGTTAATTAAATCAAACCTCCATGTTGCAGCCATCCAGTATCTGTTGTCTATATGCTGTCCATTAATCCGATATCGTTGCACGCCGGCCTGTTCCCGCCTCTTATAATCATACCCAACCGCTTTTTCCCACCACTCGAAATCAACGACCCGTTATCCTTTTCTCAATCGTCCTGAGCGGCAGGTACACCAGGCCCGCGACGACAAACGCGAGCTCAAAACCAATATCGCCCGTCACTACCGCCACAGGCCCCCGCCACCAGGCCTGCGCCATAAACGGCACGATGGCGCCGAAGCTGACCAGCAGCGACGCCAGCGCGGCCAAGCCGGGCGGGAGGCGGCCCGCGTCGTTCCAGACGTCGGGATCATATGACCCGGCGTCACCGCCGCGGAACCAAAAGTGCTCGGCCAGCAGCACGGCCACAAAGGCCGACGACCAGTAGGCGATGAGAGCGATGAAGTTCTCGAGGTTGGTCAGGAAGTCGCGGGCCAGCGCGATGGCGACGGGGATCAGCACGGCTGTCAAGACAACGGCGTAGACGTAGCGCGGCACCAGACGCAGCAGCCGCGGCGCCATCGGCGTCAGGAACTGCTGCAGGTTCAGCGTCACCGAGTACGACGTCGCCGCCAGGTTGCCCAGCAGGCTGAAGGCCAGCACCACCACCAAAAACTTTCCGAACCCTCCCGCGGGCGCCAGGATGGCGTCCAGCACGCCCCCGGTCATGTACGTGTTGTACCCAGCCTGCCACGTCGGGTTCGCGGGCAGCGCGCTGCCGATGGCGGCGCCCAGGATCATCAGGAGGGTGGACGGGATGACGAGGCCGGTGTAGCAGTAGACGAAGACCTTGGTTCTGGGTTTTGCCGGACGGTTCGCTGTCAGCAAGCGGAAACAAGATGGAAACAACGCGAGGAGGGGGTCGGCGTGGATCATCAGGACGCGAGCACACATACGAAGACGTCTTGGGATCCACGTAGGCGGTAAAATCGGACGCCAGAGGGGCATAAGGGATCATGTACGAAGCGACAATCATGCCAAACGAGAGGGCCTGGGCCGCCGTCGCAGGCGGGTTCGGCTTTTCGAGCGGCCGCTGGAACCCGGCGGCGCCGAGGCCGGCGACGATGATGAGCGCGATGGCGGCGGGGATCGACGCCCACCGCTCGTAGACGTGCAGAACGCGGTAGCCGCAGAAGGAGATGAAGAGGGCCAGCAGCGCGATGATGACGATGCCGGCGTTCTGGCTGACGACGGCGTCGCCGCCAGCCGGCGAGCCGCCGGCCACGGCCGAGAGGCACTGGCTGCCGATGACGCACTGCACCAGCATGAAGCCGACCATGGTGGACAGGTTGAGGAGCACAGGCACAGTGACGGGGTAGCGCCTGAGGGTGATCAGTTAGGCCCATGTTTGTTTTCGCTTTCCGCATTTACGAGCGGGTAGGTGGTAAGTATCAAGGTAAACGGGTATGCTTACCCCCAGCTGTATCTCGCCTGGACCATTTGGCGCATGCCGGTCTTGGGGCCAAGGGTAGAAAAGAACCCCGTCAGCGTTGCGGTCAGGAGCATGAAGAAGAGGATGACGAGAGCGGCATCGCGCAGTTGCAGGCCGAACAACGTGGGCGCCAATATGCCAAAAACAACGCTTTAAGGGGGTGAAGGCAGGCAAGCGTCAGTATGTTTCGAGAAAGGTAAGAATAAGGGGTAGTAGCTGTTCCCACCCTAAAATGTTGGTGTTCATGGTCCACCAGAGCGTAAAAATCGTCACCGTCTTCTTCATCGTCCTCTCCTCGGGCGGCACGGGGGCGATGCCACGGCCCTCGAGCCTCCCGGAGCGGGCGGCATCCAGGAGGAACTGGCGGACGCGGCCGGCAACAGTGTTGGGGGCCTTGCCGTGCTCGGACCCCACCGCCTCGGGATCAGCTGCCTCCACGACGGGCTTCGGGCCCGGGAGGGTGCCTTTCTCCACATCGACCGCGGCGCCTTCGGGCGACTGCGGCGGCAGGGGTTGCGCCATCAGTAAGCCGCTAAAAGGTGATGTGTCAACTGATACGTCGGATCCCGAGAGGGGAAAGCGTGTAGTTGGCTGCTTGGGGTGACGCGGGCTGGTGGTATGGTATGGTCAGGGCAACCTCGGGTCTGGGCAGCGGGGTGGTCGCCGATGTCTCGGGTTCAGACGAAGGTTGACGCAGCCTTCCGAGCTTATATTTTAGGCTAAAGCAGGGCCTTTGTTCCGTAATGTTACAGGTCGAGAAGCAAAAGGACTGGTCGACACGCAGCTTTTTTCCAGAGGCAAATATGCAGCCTCAATTCCGCCCCTGGTAGGTAGGCACCAGGTAGCATCCTGGGCGGTCTAGAAGTTGTGTGGAGGCTCGACAAGGGTTGGCCAACAGGAAGGTGATCTCGCTCGTTTTGTTTGGCCTTCAGCAGGGAGGACAGCTGGAACCAAATCTATCAATCTGGGGCCGACAAGGAGAAGGCCTGCTGACGCCCGGGCGTTGGCGGAATCCTCGCCGTGCCGTTCGCCAGACCCGGCGCTTCGAGGCCACACCAGTAAGGATGCCGTTGCTTGGCACCCGGACGGTGAATGCAATGGTGAACCGACCATGGAGGGCCGTTTTGAGCCGCCGGTGAGTAATAAGCGAGCGATGACGGCGTGTGTGGATCCACATCAGAGATTTTCGCCATGCCATCCATGGTCCCAGGCCGAGATATGGCTTGGCGTTGGTCGCTCCTTCATTTTCTTTTTTTTTTCTTCTTGTTTCCTGCCCCGCGAAGGGTCTGCTCCATCCACCTAGCTTGGATGCCCGCACCGGGCATAATAAGCAATCGAACCCAATTGATCCCAGCTGCGGTGTGGGGAAAATCACTCAAAATCCAAATTACTTGACAAAACTCCGACGGGTGCCGGCGCCAAAAACGTCTGCCAGAGAACACGCGGCGGCGGCGAGAAGGCGTGAAGGCGATTCAGTCCTGGCTCGGCCCGGCATTCTAGACGGTTGCAACAGCCGGAGGGAGTCGGTCACCAAGTGACGGGACACGAGTCGGTGGCTGCTATGTAGATTTGTCAGTACCTCATTTGCCGCGCTTGGAAGTTGCCTCTTTTTGCAAAGCGTTGAGTTGGGTGGATGGACGACGCAGTGCCACATGGTCTTGGCCTCGCAAGCGTCGTCTCGGGGTCGGCTCCGACGTCAGGCTAGCGCATACGTGACGCCAGATAACGGCGGATAGGCGGATAGCGGCGAATCAATGGCTCGATCCAGTTAGGGCCCATCGAGTAGGATGAATGACAGACAGCTGGCAATGCGCCAAGGAATGAGGATGGATGGCCAGGGCCATGGCTGTGTTGGCACTCTGCTGGCCGATGGATCCTTGGTTACACAGCTAACGGTCTTATTCCACCCAACAGCCACAGCACGGCTCCTCATCTCGGCACGGGTTTTTATTGGCTGGTTGGGATCAGGGGAGTTACGTAGGTAGTAAAGGCAAATGCGGACATGGGTGGTGAAGCATGAGGCTGAGAAATCACGAGTCCGAGCACAGCTTTCGATGCCATCCTTCGGTACAGAGAGCGGGGTTTCATGCGCATTTTCGGTGACCATTTAAAATAGTTATTAATCAAATTCCCGGTCAATATCTCCTCTTTTCCCTCATATCACTACATCTCCGAGGTTTCCGCCTGGCAGAGCCTATAACCGATGTCGGTTCCCACCGAGCCCCGTCCCCTCACACCGAGATCCCTAATTACCACACTAGACTATCTGGTGGCCGGAGGTCATGCATGGGACGACCCTCCGCGCCCATATTTCCCCCTGCAATGTGACGCCACATCCATCGAGGTCGGCGACGAGACCTATGACAAATCTCACTTCAGGCCAAGCATCTGGGGCCTTAGACAGCAGGAGCTTAAGGGATAACGGACGTGGTTGATAGCAGCGTGTTTTTGAGTTTACTGCCTTTTTGTCAAGAAGAATTAACAAATGAATCTACCGTACCAATTTTTGCTTTTGGAATGCACTCAAACTAGCTTCAGTTCGCACCTGGTTACCGACTCTGGGTGTTGATATTTTCTATTTGAAGAAGATCCGGGAGAAGAAAAAAAGAAATAGCTACCGCCGTATGCCGGCTCATATAATTCCCGTCAGAGTACTTCCACCGCAGGTGGCAAGGCCAATCACTTTACACCGAAGTAGCACCGCAGGCAGTTTTCAAATCGAAAGAGATGGGGTCCATATCAGATTTGGGAAAAACACCGCTCTTTTGCTAGGAAAATAAACTCAAGTGATTTGGAAAAGATAATTAACCCACAAGGTCGGATGCTGTTAAAAGGAAAGTATCGTGACGACAAAGCAGTGAGGACGTATGCATGGGACAGCCTTGTCTGGTTAGACTCCACTCGTCAGCCTCACTTTTTACATCCTTATCCCCGTGCGGGAAACTGGGGAACCAAGGCGGTCATGGTATGTCGCTCGTAAGGAAAATCAACTGTCGTGACCCGGATAATCTTGCAGCCCGGAAGGGTTATCGTGGTGTCAGCACTAGCCAGGGACAGCATCCAAGGGAAGTTTCTTAGGTGTATGTCACAAGCGAGGTAAGTTTCGAGTCCCAACTGCCGCATGCGGACGTCCGCGGACATTTGCGGCTGCCCAGAATTAGGCCCGAAAGCACCGTGCTCATCACGTCGCTCATCTGACGTTTTCCAAGGGCTCCTGTGGTAAGGCGTGCGTGTGAGAGTGCTTCCACTAGAATGAGTGAGTACTTGGACCCTCTCTTGCCAGCCGTAAACGGGGGTTCCGTGTCTTTTTGGCATGATATTATCCCGGAGCTGGTTAATGGCTGCTGGACTCTGAATGTGTCCCTCTCAGACGGTGGCATCTCGGTATAGTACGTTCTTGCAGCCCGAACGGTTGGTCAATCATGAATCCGTCCATAATCTCAGCAACCCTCTGTGCTTCTCGAAACCCATACATCAAGACTGTTGTTAAGGCTAGCTGTCTCCGTCTTGCTGTGAGATGCTGTGTCTCCGACAACAGCGGCGATTATCTCCCTAGGTGGGGGAATACAACTCATCTCAAGTCCCGGAAGCCTATCATCGGCGGACGTAATAAGCGGCGAGGAGTGTCCGATCTCGTTGTGAGGGAACACAACAGGAGAATCCCACCGCTTTATGCCGCCTTGTGTCACCACCAGCACCTCAACAAAATCACAAGTTCGCGTTGGGCACGTATCACGCCTAATACCCGATAATGTTCTGCTGTTCTCCATTATGAAATTGAGTATCATGGAAGCCGACATAGGGGTGATGAGGCCGGACGGCGAGCACCCGGCCGGCCTTTCCTGACTAACCCCGACATCGGGCTCTGTCAGGACTTACCGGCTGCGGCGCTCAAGAAAAAAATGGGCTACATGGAAACGCGAAAGGAGTAATGCTCAGGCTTGGCCGGTGTGACCTATGGATGTTGACATTGCTTTTTTGGGCGCTCGTAAGACGAGCCCAGTGATGAGCGGCGGAGCAGGCCCAGCTCATTAGCGCGGGTGTCCTTGCGACGAACACACAGCCAGCTTTACGTACGCATGATATGGACCATATCTTATGCGCCATTAATCGAACTGCCGAGCTCGAAATGCGCCCATAAAAAAAAAGCAAAAATTCCCCAGGCAGCCAAGGAAGACGAGCAAGGAGCACCGTTGCTCATGGTTGTGACGTCACCTTCACCGACGGTCAAGAGCGGTGAGTCCAGCGACCGGTCCAGACCAAACCACGGGCAGCTAAGACGCGCTTGGAAACCACCCGCACCAAGAAAAGGCGGGCACCAAACGGGCTGTGCTACCAGTCGAGTTGGCATGACGAGAGCAACAGCTGCAAAAGTTGAGAAGAAAAAAAGAAAAAAGAAAAAGCAAAGACTTTCCGAGCACTCCAAGAAAATTAAAGCCGACGCGTGCGCCGCATCCGATACGATGATGCGGGCAAATCCGACGTGAGGCGGGCGGATATCGTAATTGACGGAATTGCGGCAGTGGCCAGTGCAATGACATACAAGCGAGGTACCTGTCCAATGCCGTCGTCGCGCCCTACCCGCACAAACAACCGGGCGCATACGGCGGCAGCATGTAGGGCGTACGGCCGACTCTCCTTTTTTTTTTCCTCCTTTCTTTTCTTTGCTGACGACGTTTGGGCATCCAGGCGTCATCGGCGACCTCCGCTGGATGTGGCCCAGCCGGCCGTGCGTGAAGCCCCCGACGCCGAGGGCAAGTTCCGATTATGAGCCCCCCATCTCTTGGGCTTTTTTTTAGTAAAACAGGTAACTACCGGAGGGAGTGGCGGAAATCCTCGGCGGCGCCGTGGTAGGTTGGCTGCCTTAGTGTACCTGTGTAAACGGGCCGACACGCATGCAGGTACAACAATTGCCCCTTCGTTGGTTTTGTGTCTTGTTGGGCAGCTGGCAGTCATGTCACCTATCGTCCGCCACCCGACGCTCAAGGCGTCGGAATGGATATCTGGTCCCTCGGGGTACGGAGGGAGACCCGGCCGGAGGAGAGGCATTCCTGCAGCCAACCGCGGCTTAAAACCCAACGCGAGAGCGAAAAAAAAAAAAAAAAAAAAAAAAAAAGGCCACCCGGCGCGAGATAAAAATAGGTCAACTGTTACGCCCAGTAAAAATCTCAGGACACCGGAAGCCCGAGAACGGCGACGCAAAGAAGACAAAAATCGGATATGGCCGCGAAATGTGATATATTACGAAGGAGAACAAAGTACCGCCCCGGCATTCTTTAAGGTTTATTCGTTTCGAAGAACGAACGGAAAGTGGCTTTCTCGGAGCTACATCACCCCCAGATCCAGGGTTGATTGAGCCTCCGTCGCGACTGCCGTCGGGTCGGACGAGCCCAACAATGGGGAAACGAAAAAAAGAAAACAAGGTTTCGGGCCACAATTGGAACAAAAGCGCCGCCTTCGTTCGAGGCTTGTTTTGTTTTTGAGGCTAGCGCGCGAGCCCCAATGTGACAGGTCGACAAACCCGC
Organism: Magnaporthiopsis rhizophila; assembly: GCA_003049465.1. NCBI lineage: Eukaryota > Fungi > Ascomycota > Sordariomycetes > Magnaporthales > Magnaporthaceae > Magnaporthiopsis > Magnaporthiopsis rhizophila. The sequence continues at coordinate 40,568 of PYSS01000171.1, forward strand.
CGCTCGGGTCAGGTGGAAGCCAGGGCTGTGTGCAACGCAGGGACCAGTTCGAAGCAGAGGGAACGGGCACTTGTCGACACGAATGGACAAAGACGGAAAGGTGGCGACCCTCCGGAAAGCTGGTAGCGTTTTTCGTCGTACGCTAGGCAGGCCAAGTGTTTCGGTGAGCAGGGTTTTTTTTTTTTTTTTTTTTTTTGTTTCTATTTTCTTTTTTCAGGGTCAGGACAAGCCCAGTCCATACAGAAATCAAACCAAGCCAAACTATCCCCGTCCATATCCGACGGGCGGACGGCAGATGCACCCCCCAGCTTCGGTTGTGGGATGCAACGTCGCTGAAAGCAGCACAACAGGAACACGCCCCACGGTTGCCTTCCATTCGTCAGGGTGCCCGCTGCCATCTTGGAGTGGATGCGATACGCCAACAAGCGGATCCTTGCGCCCACGCAGCTGGCGCGTGTGACCGTCCGGGGCTAAACCCAGATTTATTTTATTTATTAATCTTTTCTTTTTCTTTTCTTTTTTTGCAGACCCTTCTACTTTGCCATCCGCGCTAGCCCGAGATACCCGATGGTGGCCTGGGGGAAATGAGCGAATACGGGAACCCCTGGCAGGACGGAAGAAACTAGAGGGTTCGAGAGGATCTGGACGCGTGCGTAGCGGCAAATGGCAAATAGTTCTCGGGTGCGTACATGACAAGGGGGGACAATAACGGGGTTTACCGTGGAGGAGGGGAGGAGGAGGAGGAGAAGAAGGGGTGCTGCTGCTGCTGTGTTTGTGTATGTACGTATGTACATACGACACTCCTCAAGCCACGGCCAAGGGTGTGACACCCCAACACGCGGGTACATGCATGCATAAGCGCTGACAGGGCGGCGCGGGTCAGCTAACGAGCGATAGACAGGGCTCACCGATGCCCTCGCTCACGGTACCAAATGGTGACTTTGACTACCTAGGTAGCTAGTACACAACCCCCAAGCGGTGTACGTATGTAAACCGGGCTGGCACTGGGGCCCATCGCTCACGACGTACGTCCCGACGGAGAGGAAAAAATGGGTCAGGGTCCCCGAGCTGCTACCCGGATGTGTGATGGTGGCATCGGGCGGGAGGACGAAAGAGGAGAAAAGCCGAACAATACAGGGAGGGGAAGGATCATGGACTGGTATGTAGAGACGCAAGGCACGCACGTAACGCATGGCGGTGCTCGCATGATGGACCTTGGCTGCAGCTTTGACAGGAAGAGCGGGAAGTGTGGGGAGTTTGGAGGTCCATTCGTTTTTTTTCTTTTTTTTTTTTCTTATAAAGTATGTCAATATGTGGGCAAAAATGGTAACGTCCCGAAACAGTCAAGTACATACAAAGACGAAAAAAAGAAATCTCTCGAAAGCCAGTGCACCCCAGCTGGCGTCGGGTGGCTTGGTGGCTTGCATATTGCGGTGGACCTGAAATCTGGGCTTTCCATTTGGATGGAATTGAGCCTTCTAGGTGGCACGAAAAAACAGCCCATCCAGCAGAACGGCAGACAGACCGCCGCCCGCGTCCTTTTGTCCCAGAGCCCTGTTCGGTGGCGTTTGGCAGCAGGTCGATCTCCGGGGGACGCGCTACAAGGGCGGCTCTGTCCAATCGAGGCCCGGGAACGTGGCTGCTCGGTGTTTGCCGTTCTGAGCCTTCCGGTTTCGTTGCTTTTTCTTCGTATTTTGTTTCTTTTTTTTGCTGTTCCTTTCCTCTACTTTCTTTTCTTGCATCCTCTCCTCAAAGAAAACGACCACAAGGATAAGCAAGGAAGAATGGACCAAGGAAAAAAAAAGAAGAATAAAAAAAAAAGCCCACGGGATCCTCTCTATCCTCTCACGCATCCAAGCAAAGGCAACGGTCTTGTGTTGTATACGGCATTTAGCGAGGCGCTGCTGCTTGCTCAATGCAACCCACCCACAAATCTACCCTTCGCAGGCTGCTGCCGCCGCTCGGGGCGCACCGACCAACCTCGGCAAGCCATGCCAGGATTTTGCTGGGGCGCGCGAGGATCAGATGAGGGTTCAAGCGCTTGCCTCGCCCACTCGCTCGCCTCCCACGGCACGGCAAGTAATCACTTTTGCGCTCCAAATAGCGCGCGCGGTGCTGCTGTGTGGGGACCGACCGACCTGGCCGTGTGTCTCCATGGTCGGGTATGTTGTCTCCATCGAACAAGGGCCGGCCTCAATCGAACCTCGCTGTGGGGGAGGAGGGGTGGGGCGGGCTCGGTGTGTGGTCCACCGACAGAGCGCTGAGTGGTGGGTTGCAGGCTCGCGATTTCCGTTTTCGGGACAGGTACCACGTCTGGTCGAGGGTGCCTGCCTCACCAAGTTCACAGACCATCCACCACCTTCTTCAATTTTCCTTTCCGCCCCCATCCGTCTTGTACGCGTGGACATGGTTTTGCCCATCTGTACTAACCTACCACCTACCTGGTACCTGCTTGTCTATCTCCCCCGTCGTCGCCGTCGTTCTCCCCGTGCCATTTCACGCCGTCGTCCTAGCGCGTCCCAGTTCCAGCCGCCTCCCATGCCCCAGCGCCCAACCCCGGCGCGACCGCCGCCCACCAGAGAAGCACAGGGCAATACGATGATCGCAATGCCGCCCGCGCGCCCGCCCCTTCGAGAAATTTAACCCCCCTCGTGCGTGCACACGTGCGCACCCAGCAGCATCCACCCGAACGCCAGACCGGTTTCCAGCCTCTCCTGCCCTGCCCAGCTGGCCGGGCGGGTTGGGCATCCATGCGAGGGGCTTGGCTGACCGGTGTAAGCGCGTGCTGTTGTTTCTTGACTCGCCTCCTGCTGTGGCTACCTACCTACCTTCCTTCCGTCAGACCGGCGGCTTGCCGTTGCGAGTGTGTGCGTGTTTGTGAGTGAGAGAGAGACAGAGAGAGCGTGTGCCTATCCCATGCGCGCTGAGTGCTGCCGATGCTCACGCGCTGCTGCTCCCGACCCGACGCAGCGGCAGCCCATGGCCACGCACACTCGCGGCGGCGGCGGCGGCGGCGGCGGCGGTAGTAGCCACCCCTCCCTCCCTCTCTCCCTCCCTCCATCATGGCCATCGCCATCAAGACCGGCCAACCTTCCTACCTGACATGGCTGACCTGGCCGGGCCGATCTGCCCACTTTGCTCTTACATCCGCCACTCGCGGGCGGGAGGCCTGCTGCCGCCCTGCTGCGCGCACTCCGGCACGGGTGGAATACGGGAGAGGGCTGCCGCGTCCCGGGCGCTAAACATTTTTTCTTTCTTTTTTTTTTTCTTTTGTCCACGTAGGTAGCCAGGTCAACTGCGCCAGGTAGTTAGCACCAGGGCGGGGAAAATAAGCCCGCCCAGGGGCAGTGCCGCCACCACGTACCGGTCCACTGGTTCTCTCTTTCACGCCACTTTTGGTTTTTGCCTTTCTTTACACCCTTTTTTTCTTCCTTTTTTTCTTTTCTTTTTTTACGGTGTCACTTCTGGCCTCCGTCCCGGCTACCTAGGTTTCAGGTACTGAGTGGGTACCTTGGGGGAAATGAAATCATCTCGCCTCTATTACTCTCCGCAAACCTGCGTCCCGACCGGTCCTCCTCGCCTTGGAGGCAAAGACACACTCCCGTGTAAACCCCATGAACCATGGACTCGACGGAGCTGAGAGGCCGCGATTTTTCCGGCCAAAGAATGCTGTACTTCCCTGGTACAGCGCCGGCTGCCTGCCTCGTATCTCATTTTTTTTTTCTTTTTTTTTTTTTTTTTTTTTTTTTTTTTTTTTTTTGTTTTTNTTTTTTTTTTTTTTTTTTTTTTTTTTTTTTTTTCTTTTTGTGCTTGTGCTTGTACTTGGGCAAACGAGGGGCCGTCGTGCCAGCACGCCCACCATGCCAGCGGATCTTTTTGATAAATTGATAACCCCGACCTCGCCTCGTCCAGACTAAACGACGCCAGCACTACTACCCGGACGACCAGGGCTACCAAACCTTCTTTTTACCTATCTGACCTTCTGACCAGCTAGGCACGCCGTGGCCCCGTACCAAGCACTGCGCTTTACCTGTATCTGCACTTTATCCTAGCCACTTTCTGGTGCGTCACACTGACCTGTCGACGGCTTCGCACACGGACATCATCTTCCAGCAAGGCGGTGTCGCCAACTCCAGTCGCCGCCCATCTAGACTTTCGAGAATCTTCAAGGCAGTCCGATCCCCCAAGCCTCCAAGACCTGGTTGACAGGGTTCACAAGCCGGCCGTCCCGCCTGCCACATCGGCAGAAAGATAAGAAACAAGGCCATCAACATCAGGCAAGGGCGGCCCGAGGGATTAAAAAAAGGAAACAAGGCGGAACGGAAGAAACAAGACAAAAAAAGGAAAAAAAAAGAAAAAAAACCAAACAAAAAAAAAGAAAGAAAGAAAGAACCTTACCACTAGCAAGGGCTACAAGGGGCCTGGTCCACACGAACTCCTTCTGGCTTCAATTCCAGGTTCTAGAAAAGACAAGAGCAGGCCCAGAAGCCCAGTCAGTGTCCGACCCAGACACCCGGCTCGCACACCGTTTCTCCCACCACGCAGCACTTGGCGCTGGCCACTTAAGACTCCACAGGTGCTCCCTCACCGCATCGGGGGCCCTACAGCAATACTTCTTCCAAGCCTTCGGATCCGGCAGCTCCTCATGTGTCTCCCAAACCTGTTGCCTTTGAGGAAGAACACCACCGACCTCGCGCCCGACTTACAACCTCACCCGCACCCGAGGCCCGCCTCATCGAATCCGCGCGGGAGTTTACGGGCAGGGACAGTCCCCGGGGCAGTGGGGGAGGAGGAACAACACGCACAAGCAGCCACCAACAAGCAGGGCAAAAAGGCAAGGTTCTTCCCGCCCTCCTGGTGGAGCGCCACATCCCGCCGCCGAGCCATGACCGCCACGCCAGCTACGGCGGACACCAACACCGCCGCCGCCGCCGCCACCGCTGACGCCGGCCAGCAGAGGAAAGTATGGCAGCCGCTGCATCCTGACGTTCGTCCGAGGCTCGACCCGCAGTACGTCCAGCTGCATGACGAGGTGCTGCAGTACATCTTCCCCGACCACGACAAGCCGTGGGATCCGGCCATCCGACGCGGCTCGCCCAACGCTCCGCTCGGCCTGGGTCCGGTGCCGGTCGGGACCATCGAGACTTTGGACGTGGGTTTGTTCCAAATCCGCGCATTTAGTCCCAGTACCGGCCCCTCCGACTCGCCCCGCCCAGACGCGGGGTGGCCGCTTTTTGTTTGGTTCCATGGCGGCGGCTTTGCCCTGGGCGACCTCGATAGCGACTGGGACATCATTACTCGAATTTGCCAAGGTAGGGCATTGCCCTTAACCCCATCCATTCGGCATGCTAGTGCTTTTTTTTTTTCTTTGGTTTGGTTCGAGTCCTGCAGCCGAGTCCGTTTTCGTCCTCGTGCAGGTGCCTCTACATCCAAGTTTCATCACGTGTTGTACTAGGGTCGTCCGTCGATCACGCCATGTTTGGCGGGCAACTGGGGACCGACCCAAATCGCAGCATTGAAAAGGTGCCTGGTTAATTTTTTTTTCCTCTGTTTCTGACAACCATTGAAATAATTACTCAGAATCACGTTGCGTTGTGGCCAGCGTTGGCTACCGCCTCGCGCCGGAGCATAAGTACCCTGCCTGCATCCAAGATGGCGTCGCCGCGCTGCACTGGCTCCTCTCGCCCGAAGACGGCGTCGCGAAGCTGAACATCGACCGCACACGGTTCGCCCTGGGTGGCGCTTCGGCGGGTGCTCTGCTCGCCGTAGCCTCGGCCCTCCACTGCGTCGAGGACGCCAGCCTGGATTTCCGCCCGTTGCTGCAGCTGCTGATCGTGCCCGTGGTCGACAACACGGCCCAGCCCGACGGCGAGCGCTGGTCCGTCAACGGGCCCATTACCCCCGGGCTGACCCCGAGTCGCATGCTCTGGTACAGGAACATGTGGCTCAACACGCCCGCCGACGCCGAGAACTGGGATGCCAGCATCGACCGCGCCCCGCGCGACCTCCTCGCCCGCCTGCCGCCCGCCTTCGTCGCCATCGCCGACCAGGACCTGCTCGCGCCCGAGGGCGAGCAGTTCGCCGACCTCATGACCGCCGCCGGCGTCCCGGTCGAGAAGAAGGTCTATGAGGGCTGCACCCACGCCCTGCTTGCGTATTCCGGGTATGTGAAACGTTTTGCCTAATTACCGGCTTGGCCCAAACACTGACGACGTGACGATATAGGCGCATGGACAAGTCGAAGGAGCTTCTCTACGATTGCGTGGATCGCGTCAGATCCGCGCTCTATGCTTGAGCCTCGACCTAGGGCTCAAAATGGGCACTCACTCACTCATTCGTTCCATCAATAGATCTCTTATGTGTTTCTGTCATTCCTTGAACCAAAGGTTTTCCCTTTTGTTTTTTTCTCTCCCCGAAGCTCTCCCAGATATTGTGCACTGGGGTTTCATCAAGGTGGCGAGTCTGCAAGGGCTTGGATAAGGTGGGCGCGGGACGGCGCGGCGCCAAGACAACATTCTTTTTGTTATTGCTACACTATTTTCTTCCGGGAAGGCGCTGGCCTTCGACGATATTTTGGGAAAACGATATACGCCTCGTTTCATCTTGGGATCAAGGGCAGCAGATAGACGGCGGTTTTTTCTTTGTTGTCTTTTCTAAGTACTTTTTCCATTCTATTACATAGATTAAAACTCTGAAAATGATGAGCAAATGTATGCCTGCTTTTACGTCTTTGTTTTGAATTCAGTGGCAGTTGTGCGTAAAGGTGACTACTTGAACGGGCCAGTTTGATCATAGACAGCTTCCGGTTTCCCATTCTAATTACAGCCTCGTTTGCAGATGCGTCATGTAATTACCTGCTTTTAGACGCGAATAATTGATATGAAACCTGAGCTGGATGTAGGCCCGTTTCCAATTGAATGTTAAAAACCCATTGTGCATTTCTCAGTACTCGCCCGTTTGAGGTGTTTAAAAACAAAAATCAGAAAAACACGAGATCTGGACCGGGCCCTGAAATTCGTGTTGCGGCTCTGTCGTGGTCCCTTTTATTTACGTCACAAAGCGTTCCGGGTGGATCCGAGCGGCACAGCCCGTCCCTTTGTTCCCTGGCCGTTCTCGACAACAAAGCACAGCCAGATAGCCTTCGTGTTATTGTCCTCGACGGGTAGATGGGATGCTCTGCCCAACAATGCGCATGCCGGATCACGGTGTAGGTCTTGCTCCGAGATTGGCTCCGGAACAGATTCCAGACGTACTCATTGACCACCCGTAATTACACATAACTCGGAAAAGACCTTGCAGAGGGTCTGAGCCCGTAATCAGGGAGAACAAGCAGATGCCTTGATTCAGCCAGAGCCTTGTCGGGGTTCTCGCTCGAGGTATATAAGAGCCTCGTCTCCCGATTCTCAGAATCCGGGTCGGGAGGCGTGACCCCCAACCCCAACCGCTCGACCTTTATCGGCTCACCTCCTTGACGAACAGAATCCGACAAGATTGCGTCTGTGCAACCCTTCTCGGCTTCTCGTATCAAGGAACCAGAAGCTCTCTCACAGGTCTTGTTGAGGACACCATGTCTGGCAACAACGATAACCCCATTCACGACCTCGCCGGCGACATGCCTGGTCTAGGTCTATATGACGACCTGACTGATTTAGGCGACGGTATGCCTTTCCTAAACGGCGGCATGCCTAGCCTTCACGGCGGGGTGCCTGATCCGAACCCCGGCTTGCAGCAGGTGCCCGGAGCTTACCCAGGTAACGTCTCCCACGTCCCTCTGAGGGATCTCCCCCTGCAGCAGCTACAGCAGCGGCCGCTTGCTGATATGGCGCTCTTCTTCAACAGCCTTGCGAACCAGGACCCCTTCGCGGACCGGGACCCCTTTGCGCAAAATCCCACTGGTGGTACAGACCTGGGCTTTGTCCCCGCCGCCGCCACTAGCAGGGCCGACTCTGCCAGTTCCGGGCCAGCAGCCGCGCCTGGTATTAGCCTCCAGGAAATGATCCAGCAAGAGGTACAGCAGCAGGTACGGGCCCAGGTACAGCAGCAGGTGCAGCAGGAGCTGCTGAACATGGGAGTTGTCCAAGCACACCGTTCGACGGAGCGGCTCGGGAATGTCGCGGGGCGGGCTGGAGACTCATTCTCACTCATGGCTATCCGGAATCGAGCTCTCTCCGTGGCGACCGCGGACACTGGCTCCTCGTCCGAGCTGAGCTTTAACCGGTTCCAGCCGGACTTCCTGGGCGGCCTGGGCGGCATCCCCGGCCAGGGCCTGGCTCAGACGATTGGACCTGATAGCATTGCTGCGTTCACAAACCAGGGCGGCCAGGGCGTGATGCTGGGAGCGCCAGGAGCTGGAGCGTTCGGCGACATCGGGTTTCAGGCACCGCTCGACGCTGGCGGGTTCCAGGGCATGGTCCCGATCCCGACCTTGGACTTCAACCTCGACCTCAACCTTGACGTGGACGTTTCGGGCAATCTAGTACCTCTTGGGGGCGCTGCTGCACCTGGAGCAGCCCTCGGCGACGTTGGCAACCGTCTAGGAGGATCCGCACTTCCTGCGGCTGCGGCTGATCCCTCGGGCGCCCGGGGGCAGGCGAGTGTGAACGTACCCGTTGCGGACGACCCGCCATTTGAGCTGGACGATGACTTTATGGCTCAGCTAGACGATTTTCTCGCCGGTGGCGTTGACCCCTTCGCGGGCTACGCGGGCGACGACGTCGACGACATGTTCGAGAACGCCGTCCCAACGGCTGTAGTCCACAACGCGGCTGGTGAAGACCAGGAGGACCTGGCGCAGCAGTCACAGGGGTTGCGCCGCAGCGCCCGGGTGCGGGAGCGGAGAGAGCGGACGCCGGCACGGCGCAGCGCCAGTCCAGCCCGATCCCACGATGGCAACGACGGCAACGACGAGGACGACGATGAAGATGACGACAACGATCGAGCAGCTTCCGACAACTCGGACCGCGTGCGGTACCGCCGGCAGATGGCCAAGCAGGTGCGGATCGGTCCGCGGCCAGGCGCCGACCTGCTTGCATACGTCGACCGCGTCGAAACCGGGTCTTGCGTCGACTGCGGCCAGGACCTGAGCGCGGTCGCCAGCAACGGCGGCATCTGCAACGCGTGCCGCACCGAGCGTCTCAAGTTCTACGGATGGCGGACGTGGCGGCGGCGTGCGAATGCGCACAACCGCGGCGCCGACGACGACGACGACGACGAGGAAGCCGACCGCGCGGAGGAGACGTGGCGCAGGGCCCCCGCCTTCCGGCTGCCGGGCGTTACCAAGGCCGTCTACGTGGCGCGGCTCGGCGCGGGCCAGTGCGTCGACTGCGGCGGGCACGGGCGGAGCGGGCGCCTGACCTTCACGGCGCTGTGTTCCCAGTGCCGCAACAAGCGCACCAGCCAGTACAACCGGCAGACGTACCTCGAGCGGAAGGAGAAGCAGAGGGCCGCTAGCGCTGGCGGCAGCAGCAGTGTTGGTGTCAGCAACAACAACAACAACGACAACGGCAGCGGCCCGACGCACGCCGTCCCTGCCGTCAGGAAGACGTGGGGCCGACGCAATCCCGCGCTGGCGCAGATGGGTCAGCCCGAGGACCGGCCGCTGCCGACGGCCGAGACGGCCACCAACTTCTTCCCGGAGCCGCCGCCGGGCACGCTCGACGCGACGGGCTACTGGTACCGCATCGACAACTGCCTGTGCATCCTGTGCGCCCACCCGGCCAGGACGCGGCTGGCGGCGTACTGCGTAGATTGCGCCAGCAAGAGGCGCAGCCATTCGAGCAAGGCTACCAGGCGGGGGAACGAGGGGGCCGACGGGAGTGTCGGAGATGCGGAGGGCGGCGGCGACGACGGCGGTGCCGCCCCGGCTGTCTAGACTCTTCGCCCTATAACGCTCCGCCTCCTGCCTCTCCTTTCTAGTGTACCATCATCAATCATGCCTGAGCGGATTTGTGAGAGATGTCACTGACCTTTTAGGAACAAATACCAATCATATAAGAAAGTACCAAACTGCGCCTTATACTGTGCATACATTGTCCATATCTTGAGCTAGGGGAAGCCCGAATGTGAGAAAGTAAACCAAAAATATACAGAAATCATGCCATCAAGGCAATGTGCTTAAGTTCGCTGGATAAAGGAAAATGACTTGTTAGCGGCTCGTGATGCTCAAGGACCGGAAAAAAAAGAACAGGACTTACTTTTGCACCTGCTTCCCAACCTTCATAGGCGGATACTCGGGCTCTTCGCCCTCATCCCGACCAAGATTGAACTGCTCGGCACGCACGCGACGCGCCTCCTCGGCCAGCTTGGGGATGGGCGCCAGGTCAAAATCGGATGACAGGTGCCAGAAGAAGGTCGACGAGATGCGCACGAGCGGCCTGTCGGGGTGCTCCGCCTTCCTGCGCTCGACGACCTCGAGCGTGCGGTCGTTGACGACGACCTCGTGGAACCCGGCCTTGACGAGCCCGCCCGTCAGGTGCTCGAACTGCTTTCCGGCCTGGACGAGCAGGTATCCCTCGCCGGGTGGCATCTTGACGGCGATCTTCTTGCCCGTGTTGCGCGCCCAGATGTGCAACCCCGGGTAGCGCGAGCGGCCGTGGATGGTGAGGAAGTTGAGGTCCGTGTGGAAGCCGGCCAGGATGGTGTCTTTGGCGCCGTACTTTTTCAGGTCCGACGCCGTTGGGGCGAGAAGGTGGGGGCTGGGTGGTGTTAGAGAGGGCCCCTTCCTTGCCTGGAGACCAGTCTCCTTGCATTGGATGACACTTACCCGTATTGCCCTGCCTCCTTGAACGTCTTGTCCGGAAGCCCCAGTCCTATGGCGGCCATCTCGGCAAGATCAGAGACGCTGGCGATGCAGGGGGAGCGTCAGGGTCGAGTCAGATGACCTATGCCGGCCGGCAAAAGCCCCTGAAAGAACAGGCAGGCACACAAAGATACTCACGCATTCTTCATAAACGAACCCCACTGGTCCATAGTCGGCACCCAGCGCTCCTTGATCTGCGGCGCGTCGGGGATGACGTTGGGCGCATTTAGGGCGGGAAACTCGGTCTCGTACGGCGGCTCCTCGACCACGCGCCAGAAAAACCGACACTTGGGATCGGGCTCGTGGCCGGAAATGTCGAGCGGCCGCTCGGCCGGTTCCAGACGCTCGATGACGCGCAGGCACGGCTCGTCGACGGCGCACTTTGGCTTCTCGGTGTTCTCGAGCGTGACGCCGACCTGGTAGCCCAGTTCGGGCCGCTCGTCGCGGCGCAGGTCGGCCTCGGGCTGGGCGAAGTAGTCCTCGAGAAGGTCCAGGAAGGCCTCGTTGGCGGCCTCGGGCACGCGGCCGTCGCGCAGCACCAGAGCGCCGTACGTGATCAGGGCCGACGCGGCCTTGGCGCACTCGGCGCGCATGGCGGGCGAGTCGCGCGGCTGCTGGTGGAAGACGTCGAGGTTGATGACGGGGAGGTCCATTTTGTGTCTGTCTGGGTTGTGTGTTGGGAATGGGTGGCTGATGGAATGGGGTTTGTTAAAGTAAAAAATGATTGCTTTTATTTCACCAAAGCAGAGCCGTTAAAATCAGATGATCTTTTTTGACTCGGATTTATTTCCCTGGTTGTGGTCACGGAGCCGGCCGACAGCGTCGGGTTTGGTGGGGTCCCCAAGATAAGGAGGGGAGATCCTGTGACGGCGGACCCATGCACCAGGCCGCCACATCAGCCGCCGAGCACCTTGCGGAGCGATATTAAGTCTGGGCTGATGGAAATATTGATCAAAAGGCATGAATTACTGGATGCTCAATTCCTGCCTGGGGTGGAGAAAGACAAAGCCGAGTTCTCCGAGCCGCGACGACTTGTCTGCACGGATTCTAGGCACAGTACTGTAATTGGAACCCCTCACTCCAACCGCAACGGAATCCCCACATCCACCCACCTTCCGTATCCGGCAGGTCCTCCATCCACAGCAAATCATCACTTCCACGCTGTCGCAGCGCCAACCTCAGTCCGCCTCCTCACGCAGTAGCCTCGGCGGTATGCAACAACGTCACAAACGACGTCCTGTCCTCAACCAACATGCCGTCCCGCGACGGCGGCGCCGAAAACGTGATCGGGTGAAGGGCGCCAGACTCGTGGCACGGGTACGGCATCGTCAAGACGGTATGGATGCCCGCCGTCAGCGTCACGAGCTTGGAGCACACCGAACTCGTCTCGAAGGCGGCAGACTCGGTGGTGGTGCAAGGCAGCGGCATCCAGATGGTCGTGTGCACGCCCTGCGTGAGCGAGATCTTGGTGGAGCCGCACACGCGGTCGGTGAAGCGGTTGCGCTGCATGGCCGTGGTCGAACTGGCGTGGTTGTGGTTATGCATGGCTGCTGCGTCTAGCATCATCTCGACGGACGCGGCCACGCCGCTGCCACCGCCCCTTGTCTTGCTCTTTGGGAACATTGACGTAGGGTACGGCATGGCCGACGGGTCAAAGGTCGGCGTGGGGAAGGCGATCCCGTAGCTGGTCGTGCTGAGGCTGCTGAGCGACCAGGTGGTACCCGTAAAGTCGTACGGGGTCTGCGCGGCCGACGTCGGGGCCGGGGTTTGGTTCGGACCCGCGGCTGTCGTCGAGGTCGTGAGGTCGCTGCACGGGAGCGGCATGACCACGGTCGTGTGGATGCCCGCCGTGAGGACTATGGTCGTGTCGCACATGGGTGTCCCGGGGAAATCGCTCATGGTGCTCGTCAGGCCGTCGCGGCGCGCTGCCACCGCGGTCGCGGCGGGCGTTGGAGTGATAGGTGGCTGCGTGACCGAGTCGGTGTCGGAAGACCCGTGATTGGGACGCGCCGAGATGGCCAAAGCCCCGAGAGCGATGGAGAGCTGTTGACGAGGAAGGGATTTGTGCTTGGAAGTTAATGCGCCATTTGCTACGAATCGCCTCTTGGATGTAGGCTAGGAAGTAAACTCGCCTTCATTGTTGCGCTTGCTTGGATCGCCAGGCCTGGAGAGGAGAGAAAAGAGATATGTTGGCTTTTGCGCTTTTGGCCCAGTACAAACGAAGGTGGGAGTGGCAAATCGGTTGAGAACGAGTGTCGAGCTGTGGCCCAGCCAAAGTTAAAACAAAGAACGACGAAGAAGCAGAGGCGGCGAATAAGAAGCGTGCAGAATCGTCCGTTGCCTAATCTGGTAAATTGGAGTGACGAGAGTGTTTGTGGTGGGAAGGGGAGTGAATGGCTTGGCAAGACCCACGCAGGGAGATTTTAGACGTTTGTGCGAGGTGAATTATGGATCGACAGATGAACAGAGGTGGTGTTTCAACCCAAGTACTTGTGCTGCCAGCAGTGGAACCTGCACAAGAATTCAGATTTGGTCGGCGTTAAAGACATGCAATGTGAGAAAGATCTGAGTGGGAGGAGAGTGGGAAAAGAATGCGGCGTGACCATTGAATTCACGGCTGTGTCACATATCTTCACTTGTAAAACGGGGATGCACGAACAGAAATGTGAGCCATGGTTTGCAACTATGGCCACCCCGTATTAATATTGATATTGGCTGAGGTTTTTCGAGGCCGAGGGGCATCATGCAGCCTGAGAAGTGCCTCGATGCCGACTTTACCGCGGATAAGTTGTGCCCTCGAGCTTGACAATATACACTTACTTGATAAAGTAATCTAATATTCCTTGATCCGCCAACGGGGCCTCGTCGACACGGGCAGATGGTGTTTCTAATAGGAAGCCTTAGCAAGCCCTAGGAATCAGGGATTCCCCTTTGAGGTCATGAGAGTTTACGTTATTCGCTTAAAGATTGAAGACTTTACCTCCCTCGAGCATGCCGGTTGGGCAATTTGACACTTTTTGGCGCAACAAAGGCTTGCTTAGTTCCCCAAAGAAGAGAGCCAAGACAAAGGCATGGTGATGGCTTTACGCTCTGCATTCTCCAATGTCTTGTCTCCCGGTCCGCGTGGCCCGAATGCCGGTGCAGCGCCATGACGGATGAATTTGCCAAGATTGCCTGCCTGTCGCGTTGACTACATAGTGAAACACCCCCTCCATTGTCCACGGTCACTTGCTGAATAGAGAATCCGGTATACGGAAAAACGCCACTGACTGGATCTCGACTAAAGCTGTTAGCAATAAAAGCAATTCAGATATGGAGCATACAAGGCCTGTCTTTGCCTCGGGTTGTCCCACTCACGGCCCAGAAGCCAGAGTTCCTGGATACTGCTCCCTCAGCGCCCCTTCCTCAGCGACAACACGCTCTTTCCATAATGTGGTTCAACTTTCTCCTCACATCAGCTGCCCTCCTTGAGGTCGGTGCTCAACTCCCTCAGCCCCTGATCCAGCCGCCCATTCCGCCCTTGGACGGCGGCGTTTTTTTCTTTTCTTTTGTGTCTTCCTCGTTTTTTTTTTTTTTTTTTTTTACCAATCTTCATGCACATTCGTCGTGGCACGGGCGGCTGTGAATGGGGATGGTAAGCCGCAAAGTTTTATGCCATCTACTCGGCTGGGCAGGTGATCAATCTCTGGACCGCGAATGCAGCAGTAGATCCGCTTGGCCACTGGCAAGTTCTTGCCCCTGAGGAGGCTGCAGACTACATTTGTGGAGCTCCCAGCGCTCGGCGCGTTGATCTTCTGCTCACACGCCATTGTGCGGAGCAGCTATGCCAGGAACCGCAGGCATCAGGAGGGGCGGTAGGACCTAGTAGGGGACCTCTTCACATGTCGCGCCTGCCCTCATGGACTCGCCGTTTCTAGGGTGCTAACTTGCCGTCGTACCTGGGACTACGGCAACGTCTGGCTCTGGGGCGGCGCGCGGGGCCGCCCGTCGCCTTGGGGTGGAACCACAAGATCGCACACGCGCTGGACTGGTAAGTTGTCCGGGGAGCACACACGAGGTCACCTGGTTCTCATTTAAGGATCCCCTTTGCTAGTATCGCGTCGAGTGACCTCCTGCATACCGCGTTTCTCAGGGGGCCAAAGAGTCTGCCCCCGGCGAGCCGGCGGTGGCTTGAAGCGTACAGTAAGGACGCTGCCATATCTGATAGCTATGCTGCGAACAGCAAGACGGGCCGCTGTCTTCACCACTGCTGGATTTCTAGGAGCTGACGCGCCATGAATCCGTCGCAGACCAGATTGAGAAATTTGCCAACGAGGTGGTTATTGCCCTCGTCGACACCGTCGTGCCCGGTGGCATCGGCACCGCAGCCAACTGGGCTGCCGGCTGCAACCAATATTCGACGGCCCGCAGCGCCCTCGGGAACAACCCGGTCCCTGGAGGGAGATGCGGGCCGCGCAAGCCTGACGCGTAAGTTTCGGTCTCTCCTTTCGGCCTGCTGCGTGTTGGCGCCTTTGAGCTACACACCATTTTAACCTTGAAGCCAGTGGGATTGTATGCATGGGTCCTGCAGCACCCTGCGGCCAGCGCCAGGTCGATCGGCGCGCCTCTCCCACGAACGCCACGGCCGACACGGACTTTGCGGTGATACCGTCCCCGGATGGCCCGGGGCTGCTGGACGGAGGGTGCTTTCGGCACCGAACGGAACTCGTGGGCGTCTATACAAACACTCGCGCTATAGGAAATCTCTATTTCGTAGTCCTATTGCTCCACCGACCCATCGCCAAGCCTCTCATCACACTCGTATATATCGTTCCAGTACAGGATGTCTCTCATAAGCTCCTCACAAATGTTCACGTTGGCATAGTTTTCCCTCCTGGGGCTCCTGATACGCCGGTGCACGTCGGCCGCCGTGGCCCAGCCGAAAAAGCCCGCCATCTCCCAGTCGACGATGGCGACGATGCGGTCGCCACGGCCGACGATGCAGTTGGATTGGGACTGATCCATGTGCACGAGCCCGACGTCTGGATCGTCGGCGTGCTCGGTGAAGATGATGTCGCGCTCGAGCGTCTGGATGCCGCGGTGGGCGACAGGGTCCGGGTCCGGAACCACGTAGGAGCGGCGGGGCTCGGTGCCGGTACCGGTGCCCGTGGCCGGCTGGATCTCGTGCAGCTTCCGGAGCACGGCACGGATCTGCTGCTTGAAGCTGTGTTTTTGGTCAGGGGAAAGATAGCGCCAGGCGACATTCAGCCCGACCCCGGGGATGCGTTCCTGCACGAGGACGCTGTGCCCGTCGATCTGGCGCCAGGGGGGTTCAATGTCAGCAAGTGCCGCCCGCGGAACTTTCAAGGCAAAGTTCTACCGACCTTTCCGGCAAAATAGATTTCAGGGACGCGAATTTGCAGCTCTGCCAGAGCCGGCCTGGCAAGCTCGACGGCCGCGACCTCGTTCGCGTCGGCCAGCGCATAATCGCGGCCCCTATCCTCGTTGAGGTGCGAGGATTTCACAATGACGCCGCCCAGGGCAAAGACGTCGCGGCCGCCGGTGTCGTTGGGGTAGATGCGCTCGGTATCGGTGCAACGCTTGATGACGTCCTTCCAATACGCGAGCGAGTCCGGCGACGTGCTGCCGACGTGTTCCGGCAGAGGACGGAAGTCATCTGGCTGGGCAAGGTAGCGACCGTGCAATGGAATGTCATTGTACGGATCGTTACTGGCCCGGATCTTCTCAGGATCTGTCTCGTATGGATCCATTAGGTGTCTGTGGGTCAAGGGCTTAAGTGGTCGAGTCTTTATCGGGTGGCAGGTGATGCTGAGCCCGGTGATAACCATTTGCGGAAACTGGATGCTTCAAGTCGGGGGACATGCTGGATGCGACTTTATTTCGTGCGACTTGGAGCGAGCCGCCTCACCCATCGTAAACGCGGGGTGCACAAATCCTATGTGGGGCGGCTAGGCAATTACGAGGCAGATTCGGTCCTCTGTCACACCGAACCACTTCGGTTGGTTGCACAGCAATTTTGATTCCATTGACGCGTGGCTGTTGGCTGTTCCAAACGGCCCAATGCCCGCGACGTGTTTCCCCACTGCAAGCGCCGTCTGCGGCGCCCCCGGATGCCTCTGGGTGGTGGCCCGGTGGGGTGACCACATTAGTGACACCGCGTCGCTGACCGCCACCGACACACCTGTGTCTGTTGGCTACAGCATGTGGCTAAACGAAGAAAAAAATGCAAACGCGCTTGTCTCTGGCAGATAACGTGATATCTCGCAACGGCCGAACAAGGAGTTCTCCTTCGCGTGACACAGCTGGAGTCGGGCGGCTTTCAAATGTGGCCAGCAAATGATCCTTTTGGCCGCCGGATACTGGGCCAGTCATACCTGGGACTCCTCCTGGCAGCTCTTTGGCGCAGAAATTAGGCGCCCTTGACCGAAAGACGGCCCCAAGGCATATCTCTTCCCGCTGCCACGACACGGTACGACCGAAATTGTCACAACTGCACCCTTCTGGGTACCCTCACCAGATTTTCCAATCGGCTGGATTTCGTCTATATAATCCTTCCATTTCCCCCTTTCATAGCACTCGGGCTTCCTCTTTATTAGCCACTACCAGCCCGATACACCGCTCCACCTAAGCTACTGCCAGCACTCACCATCCGGATTTCTTTTCTCACATTTACTCGGCATCCCAAACTCCGCTACCCCCAAATCACCGCAGGCGCAAGTCTCTCATCTCTTCGACAACATGGCTACCCGCTGTTCCGTTTGCAACGGTTGGATGAACACCACCATGGGTGGTGTTCACAACTGCCCCGGCTCTGGCGGCACTGGGCGCGCCAAAGAGGAGTTTCTCCCCATCGCTTCCGAGGAAGACGTCGTCCCGACCCTTATTGTCAACGCCTAGAAGCGTCTTCGGCGAAATCAAACAATTTTGTTCGAACCCAGTAAGCGAAACGGATCTCCACCCTAATTAATCGAGGAGTTCCCCTTTGTGCTTTTTTTTTTTTAAGGACTTTATGACTCCGGGCTTTTCTAACCTCTTTCAGCACACAATATAGACGCTGCACGGTTTCCAAAACGCCGCGATGGTTTTGGGTTGAAAACAGTGGAAATCCCTGTGTGCTAGGATTTTTATTTAAACTGGTACTGTTATAAAACGCCGTGATGTGCGTGTTTGATAGGATTGTAGGAAAAATGATAATCTGTCGGAATGATATTCCGCTCTTTTTCCGGCGCATGCAATTGGGAAGGGATTCATTTGTTTTGGGCCAAAGGAAGGACCTGCAGGGCCAAAGGCTAGGGATCAGCCCCAGGAGCTAGTGATTGGCCTTGTGGCTTGGCCCCTGGGCCAAGCCCCAGGGTGTTACGACCGTGGCCGGCAGGGGACAGAAGGGACGGGAGGCTAAGCCCCGACGGGATGCCTTTACCCCGCACCCCAGGAGGCCAGGGGCCAATGGGCGGGGCCGGGCCAACAGAGGTCACGTGACTACAGGTGATCTGTGATCTGTGAGCAGATCACAGAGCAGATAGGTGATCTGTGATCTGTGGGCAGATCACAGAGCAAAGCGGTGATCTGTGATCTGTAAGCAGATCACAGATCAGGGCCTGGAACTACGGGTTAATAGGAAGGTTGCCCAACTATAAGAAGGACAGGATGTAACAAGGGGACAATATTAGCTTGGTGAGGTCACTGTATTATAATAAACTTCTTATAGCCTCAAGGAGCTTAAGGAAGCAGGATCTTCTCGAGCGACCCTTCGAAATTGCCCCCCTTATATAAACCACCAGGTGGCCCGTGCTTCGCGGGGTTAAATACGTATTTATAAAAGGGTCGGGCGCCTAGCCCTTTTCTTATTTGCAAAGGTTTTATATTTAACTGAACCGCCCTAATTATTTGGCGCCCTGATATCCGTTGGTTCCGGGGGTGGCAATGCCTGCACGGCAATCCCCGTATAACATTATCCTTTTTTCCCCAAGGCGTGTTCCGAGCAAGGGCGATCCGCCGCTTTAGCTGCACAGGCCGGTTGGCCCGTTGTTACGACCACAGCTGGCAGGGGGCAGAAGGGCTGGGGCCAACCCCCAGCAGGACGCCTTTACCCCGCAGTTATGAAAGCCAAGGGCCGAATGACTAAGGATAGGCAGACAGGGAGTTACGTGATTAGGCATTTACCTAAGCACGGGTAATATGTTTGTTATACGATATAACAGATATAGCACAGTGATATATTCGCTATGTAACATAGCAAATATAGCACAGGTCTGGCACGGAAAAATTACGGGTATATAAAATAAAGGTTTCCTATTGTATTAGGTAATTCGGAATTAAGGTTTCGGTATTAATCAACCTAAATTAGTTTTAAGGCACCTTTTTAGGTAAGCAATCGAAACCTTTATTATTACCCCAGTTCCCAGCACAAAGTAACCTTATGGAAATTATACTGCTTGATACCTTTTTTAGCGTACCCTACCCTAAAAGCAAAAAATCATTTGTAATATTTTAACTGATCCTGTTCAGTATTTACCAAAAATAATAAACAATAGCAATTATATCAACCATTAGCAAAAAACCCAAAAATATTATTATTGCTGGCAAATTATACAGCAACCCTTTAGCAGTTATGCAAGCATTTATTGCAAAAATTGAAAAATTTAAAAAAATTTAGGCCAAATTCCATATTACCGTCAAATTTTACAAATTCCTTTCGCCCAATAAATATAATAAAAAAAAAGGCAAAATCAAAACGTTCTTAACCAAATATAAAGGGTATTTTTTATTTTATTAAGATTATTTTTAACAAAAAAAATAAAAAATTATTTATATAGCCATACACCTAAATAATAAAGTTAAAAATTGGTTTAAACCTATCTAATCCGATTATTTAAAAAAGCATAACAAATCCAAAAAAAAACCAAACTAATATTTGCCAATTTTAAAAAGTTCGGAAAAAAAATCACCAAAATTTTCGGACAAATTGATAAAAAACGGGTGGCCGAAAGGAAATTGCTTTAATTTTAGCAAAAAAACCTTATATTAATTTATATTTCTAAATTTTAATAATTTATTAATAAATTTAACTGGATAAAAAATACCAAAATAATTCAGTTTTATCAAAAGTTAAAAAATAATGTGAAAAACAAATTATTTAAACAAAAATAATTTGAAAAATTTGTTAATTATATTATTATAGCTATTTATATTAATAATAAATTATACAAACGATATTTGAAAAAAAAAACTTAACAAATTAAGCTAATAATGCAAAATAATAAAACTAATTAAAAAAAGGCAAAATAATAATAATCCACAGTTTACGGTATGCATTTTGGATTTATACATTTTAATATAAGAATTATATATGAATATAAAAAATAAAAATATATCAGGTTCAAAAGCCCAAAAAATGGGAAATATTTTAAATATAAAAAAAAGGGCACATTAAAAAAAATTGCCCGCAAAAAAAGCAATAAACGGTTATCTTATATTAAAAAAATATATCAAAAAATTATAAGCCTATAACCCCAAATTTACCCAAAACGGCTAAATAAGTAATAATTAAAAATCTGTGCTTTAAAACATTGTTCAGTTGGATTTATTATTTTAATAAAAATTGTATGGTTTATTGTTTCGATAAAAATGTTATAAAATATTATCCTAAACAATAATTTGCTATAATATAATAAATTAGCCGATTCCGGGTTAATAATAAAAGGAAAATTAGCATTATTACCAATTTTATAATATCCGAAAAAAAAATAATATAATAATTCAAATTTCGAAAAAATTTAAAAAAATTAGGTGCTGTAGCAATTGCATACTAATAATAAAAAAATTTGCTAAGCAAAATAAAAAGCTTAAAAAATTAGCCCGGAATAAAGGTGTATTAGATATTTCGGTTAATAATCCTGAGAAAAACCCAAATATAAATATAAAAATGGAACAATTTTTGGGCCAAACATATTTGTTATAAATCCAAAAAAAAAAAACTAAACTTAACAAAATTTTGGAAAATTGCAAAGGCGGGCCCCAATAATAAAAAACCTAGCAAAAAATAATATATGGTCGATTTTAAAAAACTTTAGCAAAATTTCGATTAGTAACTAATCGATATAAAAAAATAACCCTTTATAACCAAAAAAAAAATATAAAAAGCATATATTTTATTTAAATTTTTGAAAATAAACTAATAATTTTAGGATTAACCCAAATTTATTAAAGGTTTAATATGCAAAAAACCGGTGCAGGATAATAAAAATAAGCCTCTGGATTGGTTAAAAAATAACCAATTAATTATTTATTATAGGGCATTATTCGAAAATATCCCAAACCTAAACCAGCGGTTAGCACAACCATATGCGCTAAATTATAAAAATATAAATCCTAATGCAAAATATTATAATAAATTATTTTGGGCCAAATATTTATATAATAATTATAAATAATATATAGCTAAAAAATTAAAATATAATTTTTTTTTATAAAAAAAAGGAAAAAAATTAATATAATACCTATAATAAAAATATTAGTTTCCGAAATAATAAATAATAAAAATGGGCTATAAAAATTTCATAGCAATTTTCGAATTATTATTAGTATATTTTATAATATATATAGC
>PYSS01000172.1:0-17064 GCA_003049465.1 Magnaporthiopsis rhizophila
AAAAAAAAAAAAAAAAAAAAAAAAAAAAAAAAAAAAAAAAAGCTCACCGTGGGCTTGATGCCTCGAAGGGCGGTATTGTGGTCGCCCATGCGGCGCTCTCCGCTGTATATCACAGCCAGCCTCGGGTCCAAGGTTCCCCTCCCCGCCCTCGCCGACGCGGCGCCGGCCGAGGCGCCAGCGCCACCAGCACCACCAGCACCACCAGCACCCTTGGACGCGCTGCCGGCGGCGGCGGCGGCGGCTGTGGCGGCGGCCTCGTCTTCATCCAGGGGCTTGATGAGCTCATTCCTGTCGTTGGTGCCCTCAAGCCAGGTGGTGAGGTCGACCTTTTTGGAGAACTCGTAGATGCGCACGGCCGTGGTGGGCGACTTTGCGTTCTGCAGCTCCTCGTTTAGCCGGTTGGCGTCCTCGATGTACTGCGTCACGCTGGCCTCGCGGTTGAGCCAGGCGAAGTAGATGGACCGCAGGTCGACGGGGCTGTCGCCGGCGATGAGGCGCGTGGGCGCGTCGATGGCGACCGAGACGGCGCCCGTGGGCAGGCCAAAGTGCATGTGCGTCGCCTGCGACAGGCTCGCCTCGGGCGGCGGCGCGCTGCTGCCGCTCGCCGGCGGCTCCGCGGCCGTCGTCGGCACGATGGACGACCCGGACGCGATGGCCTGCCGTAGCAGTAGGAGGGGGTCTTGCTCGGCTGGCGCCATCGCGGTGGGCGTGGGTTGGCGTTGTTGCGCTCTTGGCGCGGCGGGCGAAGGGTATTGTCTGCCCGGCTAGCAGGGAAAGGCGCGATCGGATCGGTACCTAGGATTGATTGTTGGCGATTGGATTTGGTGTCGAGGCTGGCCGTGTGGTTGCGTCGGTCCAAAAGGATTCACGCAGTTCAACCGCGCCGGCGCCGAAATCTACGGGGAAGGGAGCTTGGGCCATCTCGAGCTTAAAACACTCGGACTCACTTCTTCGCGCATTGCATTTCCATTCTTATTCCGATTAACGATGTCTCAATTGATACCCCATGCTAGTCCTACTTCCCTATCATTAAACGTGAATATCGTGCAATGTCCACCCTTTGCCCGTACCTAGGTCATGCTGCTGCCGGAGCCTGCTTGTCCTCCGACCCCTTCTCCACAGGGTCTACAGAGTTCCTCTTCGAAGGCGGCTCAGACTCCACCACTGGTGCCGTTTTCCGGCCATGATACTGTGGCATCGCAAGGGATGGTTAGTGCTCTCAAACCGAGGATGAGCTGGAAAGGAAGAGAGAACAGCTGAACCTACCACGCATACGTCCTTGCCCGCCGTCAGGGGACACATCTTGGAGCCTCGCTTGTGCGGCGTCATGTGGAAGTCAAACTCGCGCACTCGTTGCGACAGCTCCTGCTTGGCCGGGATCGTCTTGATGTGGAGCTCGGCCTCCTCCCGCTCCGCCTGCAGCTGCATGCGCATGTCGGGCGCTAGCAACATCGACAAGTCCTCATTCGCCGGTCGTGCCGCCTCCTGGGACGGGGGCGTGGGTTTCTTGCCCGGCGTCGCTTGGTCCTTGCCATCACCTACTGTTCCTTTGAAAGCTGCTGCCTCTGCTGCAATCAGACCTCCGTCCGCTTCCCGCGTCAGCCGCTCATTTTCACCCTTGAGTAGCTTCTTGTTGACGCGGTTCAGGTCGAACACGCGGGACCGCCGCTTGCTGGGACGTTCTTCGATGGGCGGCGGCGTGAAGACGCGCTCAGCTTCCTGAAACCACAGAATCAGCATGTTTAAACCAGCCAAGCTAAGCCTGCACTTGGGGTTGGCGTAAATCCTCACTCACCCCTCCGGGGAAAACGCTGTCAAGCTCTGGTGCCAGACGCCTCTCGGTGCCGAACCCGTTGCCAATGGGAGCGAGCGTGACTACTGGGGGGATTGGCGAGGGGCTTTTAGGCTTTTGGAACATCTTTTGCGGCGGAGAGAGTCTCTTGAGGGCCTTGTCGAGTCCGGTTGATATATGTGCTTTCATCTTCGAGGCCGATGCCCTCGATTTTCTCCTCGCCGCCATCCCGAACGACTTCCACGTATTGTCTCCCTCCTGCGCCACGGCGTCCTCTTTCTTTGCTGCGCTTGGCTTCGAGTCCGGCGGGAAGTAGCTGGTGATGGGATGCGCGTCGAAGCTGACCCGGCGCGGACGGCCGTCGTTCTGCTTCTTCTTCTGCTGCCGTTTCTGTTCACCGCTGCCGCGGCCGATCTTGATGCTGACGAGGCTGATGTGGTCCGGTAGGACGCTCTTCGACGCCGACTTGACGAGTCCCCAGCCGCCACCACGCTTGCTCTCCGGGGGCTCCGGTGATCCTTTCGCACCTCCTGTGGCTTTGGTCGATTTTGCCGAACCGGCAGACTTGGCAGACACATTGCTCGACACGGCCTGGGTGGCCTTCCCCTGCTTCTGTGGAAATACTCTGCCATCACGATCAACAATGCTGCCAGGCGAGATGGCTGCCTGCGGCGTCGCTCGCGAGGGCTCCCAGGACCAGGATACTTCCTCCTCGGTCGACAGACGCCCGGCGCGCTGCAGCACGGCGTCGGGCCTCGGCGTCCCCTTTTGCAGCGCGGCAATGTGCGCCTTCTCCGACATGAACGGCGTTATTGGGGTCGTCGGGACAGCCCGCGGCGACAGCGGCATGGAGGACTGCGGCACCCATGGCGTCGACGGCAGCAAGCCTCCTTCGCTGGTGCCATTGGCCGTGTCGGGCTCGGACCGTATCGATGACCGGTTCGACCGCGTCGGCGGCCGGTGGTGGTGACCCCACCTCCACGACGACAGCGGCCGTGGCGTGTAATCGGTCTCTCCCTATAGTGGCCGCTCTGCCCAGTATCCCATCGGCATCCACACCCACTCCATTCCATCATGTGGCGGACGCGGCGGGTCCTGGGCTGCAAATTCTGATGGGAAGCTTCTCGTTGTCGACAGAGGCTGTCGCTTCGACGAAGATTGTGGCGGAGGGGGAGGAGGAGGGTGCAGAGGCGTCGGCGGGGGTCTCTCCGGAAGGGGTGGTGGCTTGCCCAGAGGTGAGATTGGCTGGATGCCTTCGCTGGAAGACCTGCCAACGACCGTTCTCTGCATGGCTGCGGCTGCTGCTGATGATGCTTCGACGATGGCGCGGCCTCCGTGATCCGGGCCTTCCCAGGCCCTTCCTCGCCGCCCTTAGGTCAGGTGGTGGGAGTAGCCGATGTGTGTGGCCGTCGTGCTGCTGTAGTTTTTACGGACTCAGTCCAATGATGACGGTTGATTGCTGTGATGTCATGACGGGCGGGACAGCTTTGGACAAGGTGCTGATTAGGTCGTCAGTGCTGAATTGCTGTCCATTCGTGATGGATATATCGCTGACCGAGGGACGATTATTGCTGGGGCTCCCTTATATCTCCTCATGGAGTTGTTGTAAAGTTGCAAGCGGACAGGCTGGGTAATGAGGCCGTGGTGTCGGATCGAGGCGCGTAGGAGGTAGGGCGGATGGCCTAGGTATACGCGCGATGTAAAAGAAGGAGCCTTAACTGGACACAAAAGATTGGATTGAAAAAAATATGTATTCTTCCTCGGTCAGGGCCCGCTCAGATGTCCCGCCGTCATGACGTCCTTGCCCGGCCATAGTACCTGGTACTCATGCCTCGTCCGGCTGGCGGGCTCCTGTTCCCTTGCCACCCCGCGTACGTTCGTTATTTTCCAGATGCTGCGGAAGTAGATCTCGAGTGAGGGAAGTTGCGAGCCATCACAGTTGCCCCTTCCCACCTGGAAGAGTTGCTGGCGGCATTATTGAGATGAGAAGGAACCTAATAGGTGAGTCTACGTCATAGTCGCGCCATAACCCAAACAGCATCCCAGCACCATGGAACGAAATCGTAAGGAATAAAGGTCGCTAGATTCATACCGTCTTCTATGTGATACTGCCAGTGGATCGCCGCCGTCGTGAGCCCCTGCTTGGAACCTTGTTGCCCCGTGTATATAGGTATCAACTCCAGGAGAATTCGCCGTGATATCAGGAAGAAAATGGAAAGAAGCCAGACGCGTTGCCTGTTGTCATTCCTATACTGGGATCGAGGCCATGTCGTGTCCATCAACACACGAAAACAAAAGAACAATGTCATCCCTCCCTTTCTAGATGCCCAGCAGGATCTTCGACCTTTCATAAGTGTAAAACGCCACGGCGGCCATGGGCGCAACCTTTACGTAGCCTATGGTCAGGCCGACAAAGAAGCCGCGCACGCCCTTCTCCTTCATGATGATGGCGGCCGTCTCGGCGATGCGCAGCCTGCGGCCGTCGCCCACGGCGCCGCCGACCTGCATGCGCCTGCGGATGATCTCGAGCGGGTACGACGCCGTCTGCGAGACCAGGCCGGCCACGCCGCCCGCCAGCAGCTCGGCCCAGGACCGTAGCTGCGGTCGCCTGCTGCGGTCGTCACCACCGCCGCCGCCGCTGCGCGGGAGCGTCGTCCACTCGGCCACGAGCCGGTGGCGCAGCAGGTCGCCGCACGTGTCGTGCGTCAGGAACGACGTGCCCGCATACGGCAGCATGCCGAGCATGGTGGGCGAGAAGCCCCTGTAGAAATTGGTCAGCCCGCCCCGCGGCCTCGGCGCCACCGCCGCTATGGCCGCGTCCACCGTCCCGGCGACTCCACCTCCTCCTCCTCCATGGGGTTGCGGCGACGGCGCAACGGGGTGCTCGTGGTAGATCTTGCGGCAGATGTCGGTCAGGGACGAACGGCCCTCGCGCTTGGTCTCAAAGGCGAGGCGCACGCGCACCACCTCGAGCGGGTACGTGAAGAAGACGGACGTGACACCGGCTAGGGAGCCGCTGATGAGGCGGCGCAGCGGCGTCTCGTGGTCGTGGTCCGGGATGACGACGGACCGGATCTGCTCGTAGGCCAGGAACTTGATGGCGGCGTAGGGGAAGATGCGGATCAGCGTCGCCGAGTGGCCGCGGAACAGGCCCGCGGGCCCATCCTGGCCGTAGATGAGCCGGATCGACTGCGCCACGCCCGCCCACGAGCCCGAGTACTTTGCAAAGTGCGGGTTGTTGGACTGGAACAGGATCTTGACGCGGTCGAGGGGGGCGACGACGCTTTTGCCCTGTTGTTTGGTGCGCTTGTCAGTTCCATTCTCCCTCCTTCCCTCTATTCCTTATCCGCCTCCTTTTTCCGGCGGGAAACATACGGCACACCCGGCAAGGCCTCCGGCAATGCCGGACCGCCAGACATAATCAAAGCTCTGCTTGTCCGTTGTCCTCGTCAGGGGCCGGGCGGCGGGGCGGGCGGCATCGCTATCCTCTCGTGGTTGGTGCGGCGATATCCCCGGCATTGAGGCATGGCTTGCATGCGCCGGCGGCATTCCGCTGCCGACTTGATTCGCTGGCGTCGTGGTTCTAGCGGCGGCGATCGCTGTCGAAGGCGCTCTCGGGTGGGTGAAGCTGCGGGTTACCTGTTATGGCCGGGATCGCCTAGTCGCATAATAAAACCGTTGACAGGTGTGATGAGGCGGAGACGCAGACGGAAGATAAATCTAGGTAGGCAAAGGAACAGAAAAAGCAACAAGACAATCTCTTTGGTTTGGGAAGGCGCGAGAATGGTGGTTTCAGCAGTCGGATTCTGGAAATGCGATAACGGCGGCGGACGTCATCTTTGGGCATGTGGCCCCCCCTGGCGCTGGGGCTTCGGCTGGGTTTTCGGGGTTCTGGACTGCCATGCAATTCGCCCAGGGCACAGTGTGGCAAGTGGGCCGCCCTCCGCAAACCCGCCATGAGCCGAGCGTTGCCGAGCGAGGTTCTCGAACCCGTCGCATTCCCGATTCTGCTGATCATGCCTGAGATAGTTAAACGGCATTCCCTCCAGGAACCTTCGACACATCCATCAACCACCCCACCCACAAAATCGTTGAGACGATTAACTGCACGCCTACCCTATCACTCCCTTTGAGAGTAATACACAAAAAGAAAAGGAACTTCTTATAAATCCCGATTATAGCTTTCTCACTTACTTCTTTTTTTCTCTTCTTCTTTCTTTTTCTTTGCGTTGGCTGCAATTGCATTGAAGCAAACGATCAAGCGTCTCAACGATTTTGTGGGCGGGGTGTCAACCTACAACTTTTAGCGGGTGCATCAACTTACCGCTTCACTGCCTTTGAAGCGAGCGCGGGCGCCCGCAACAAACTCGTAACTGGCATCCATGAAGGGCACATGAGCTCGTCCGTACTGTTCAGGAGCGATGACGGGACCATCGTCCTACTCGACCTGCCTCGGTCTATCGAGGAGAGCCAGACAGAGGTGACCGAGCAACCCGCGTCACCACCACCACCACCACCACCACCAAGATCACTCCCACCCCGCCGCCTTATCTCTACAGAGCCGCCGAGCATACCTTTCTCACTGCCGGAGCCAAAACGCCCACTCTATGACGCGCTGCCCAGCGCTGCGGCCCAGGTCGCGCAGCTGATGGCTCAAGCCGCAGTCGGGCGCGCCCTAGATCAGCTGAGGGCCAGTCACACTGGGCCTTGGCTGCTGCCCCGTGCCTTGAGGCCGTCGTCTAGTCCGGGTGCGGTCCCTGACGGTGAGGCTGGAGGCAGCGGCCCTGGATCGAGCCGGAAGCGGAAAGTCGGCGCCTTGTCGCCCGCGACGCTAAGAGGCCCCGAGCAAGAAAAAGGAGAGGAAGCCGAAGCAGAAGCAGAAGCAGAGGCAGAAAAAGAGTACTTTTTCCCGCCGAAATCATGTTACATCCTCGGCAGCATCGAGGCGACCCGGCAAGCCTTTGTGGAAAGCGCCCCTGTCTTCGACCTGGTCGTCCTGGATCCGCCTTGGCCTAACAGATCCGCGGCCAGGAAAAAAGGGAGCGGCAGATACAACTTGGCCGCAGGCGCCGCCGAGATCCGGGCCCTACTGTCTCTCATACCGGTGGCGGCCCACCTTGCGCCTGATGGCATGGTGGCCGTCTGGGTGACCAACAAGCCGGCCTTCACCGAGGTCCTGACCTCCCTGCTGAACGACGAGTGGGGGCTTGAGCTCATCGGCGAGTGGGCGTGGCTCAAGGTGACGTCGCAGGGGGAGCCCGTTTTTGCCCTAGAATCCGAGTTCCGGAAACCGTGGGAGCTGCTGCTGGTTGCGCGGAGGAAAGGGTCGTCGCGGACGCCGCCCGCGGGGTGGGACGGGAGGGTTCTGGTCGCGGTGCCGGATGTGCACTCACGCAAGCCCAACCTGCGCGGCATCTTCCGGGAAGTCCTCCGGCCGGGCTTTCGCGGGCTCGAGGTCTTTGCTCGGAACCTGGTCGCCGGCTGGTGGAGCTGGGGCGACGATGTTTTGTGTTTCCAACGCCGCAGCCACTGGGTTGTCGCTGGGCAAAATGAGGAACAGCAACACAACCGAGGTCCGATGGATACCTCTGCTGAGGTAGTCGACCCGCTGGGCCCTGGATGAACGAACAAAGTGCCTCTACCAGAGGAGCGGCCGGAATGACAGGCCCGACCTCCCCTCCAGGAGTCTGGAGTACGGCCTGTGGGGCATCCTGCTCATGGGTCGGCTGATCCTCCACCACACCCCCTGCATGTCGGACGAGGACGAAGAGGTGCTTGGGGAGGCCCTTCTTCCCTGTGCGACGACTACCTTATGCAGAATATGATAAAAAAAAAAAACCATCTGCACCCTCGGCGGTGGCATTTCCAGCAAATTCTGCAAAAGGTAGTCGTCGCACAGGGGGAGAAGGACCTCCTCAAGCACCTCCTCGACCTCTCCAGCCGTGGTCCTATAGATACCACTGCTGTACGGCTGGGTTACTAACTTAAAAACGATGTCCACGGGCTGGCAACGTCATGAGCAGTGTACAGCGCATCACCGCTAAATTCGGGATAGACGCTAGTCGTGGTTTTTTTTTTTTTTTTTTTTTTTTTTTGGACGAAACATTGTTGCTGGGACTGCAGAGATGTGGTAACCTTACATATCAATTCTTAGACCCCTCAGTGATGGAGTAGTGACAAGGGGAAATTGGAAACACCTGACTGAACTTTCATAACCATAAAAATGAAGGCTGTGCTCCATGGCCCCCCAAAGCCCAAAGGATTGGCCGGGATTTATCGTACAAAACATGTAATATACACAAATCACAAATCATAGGTAGACAACTGTCTTTCATTTACTGGGCGGAAGCTGAATATCCTTTTCAACCTCGACCCACTTGTCGTCCAGCTCAGAGTCGTTGCTCCAGGCCTCTTTCCGCAGCCGCAGCGCCTCAGCCTGCTTGGCGAGCGAGATGCGGCTGTTGGAGACGGGCCTGTCGGCGACGTTGGCGCGCCGCCTGTTGACACGCAGGTTCTTGATGTCTTCCGAGTTTCCTTCGGAGACCTCGGTGACGGCCTTGAAGATGTCATTATCCCAGGGGCTCAAATCCTCCGGCACGGAGGGAAAAACGAACGGCACTTTGAGCTCGGCCAGCATCTTTTTTTCAGACCTCGGCCTCCGCGTCTGGTGCCGTATGGGATCCTGCCCGTCGCCGGACTCGTAGTGCTTGGACAGCGGCTTGCCCGAGATGAAGGACCGCACCGACCGCACCTCGACGCCGTACGCGTGCCACAGGTAGTCCCTCAGGTCGAGCTTGTTGAACTTGAGCGGCACGATGAAGGCCGCCAGGTTCGGCGGCTGCAGCGGCTTCGGGCTGATGAGGGTGATGACGTGGTTTGGGCTGTGACAAGAACGGGGAGGGAAATTAGCTTTTGCCCGGCCCGCCGCGAAGGAAGAAGGGAAGAGAGGAGAGGAGTGTATTTTCTCACAGAAAGATCTGCTGCTTGCCAACGGCGAACCCGGGCAGAGTCGTAGCCACCTTGGACAGTGCTGTCGACATTTTTGCGCCGAGCGGGGTTGTGAACCGACAAAGGGCGTTTGCGGGTTGTTTGGCCAGGCCCGTCCGTTGTTCGGGTGATTGGCCTGGCGCAGAGCGTCTTCCGGGCCGCAGGAGGTTTATACTCGGCCGGCGTCTTCGGGTCGGGGTGTGGTGTTGAGCAACCTAGCCCGCCAATGGATGGTATCAAGAAAAGTAGTAGCCTTGTGCTGAACCTAGCCTCTCAATTGATTAGACCCACACGGGCGCACAGCAAAATGCGACAGCGGGGGAACACGTGACTTCTACCAGACAGTAGCTCCTTGGTGGAAATAGAACCCAGAAATACTACGACAACATGCGGCATCGAAATCCAGCGTGGTTTCATTTCATTTTACTTTTTTTTTTTTTTTTTCTTTTTTAGTCGAGTATGGCGCACATTTAACCCGCGCTGCTGTCTCTGTACACTCACTAACCCGGCCAGCACAAGATCTGGCCATTGCCCTGTTCCACACGGGCCGAAGTCCTCTGTCCTCCCCTCTAGACGTCGAGGCCGTCAATGACGACGCCCTTGGTCCAGGTCCACTGCATCACCCGAGCAGCCTCGTCAGCCGCCTCGTCGGAAACAAGCGCGCTGACAAGATACAAGGCCGCATCGATGCCAGCGCTGTTTCCCCCGCTCGTGATGACACGAAGACCTCCAAGGCGCATCGCCGCGCGGCGCGTGATAGACTCGCGGCGGCCCGAGCTCTTGAAGGACATGCTGCCCTTGCTGTAGTTTTGTGGGGAGAGGAAAATGTTAGCCTTCTGCATCCCGGGGACGGACCGAAACATGCATGCCCAACGAGGTCTGTTCGTACCGAGCATTGGACGGGCGGCGGCCGTCGGCCATGTCCGTCTTGCGGTGGACGTAGGGGTTCTCGTCCTCGTCTCCGAGGTCGAAGCGGAGGTTGTTGACGACGTAGCGCGCGTCCTCGATGACGTCAGTGCGCTCCGCCAGGTTCCTGACGGCCGCGTGGCTGCACAGGTTCTCAAACGCCGTCATGTAGTCCGGGTGGGTGGTGGCCGAGAGGCCGGCGAGGATACCCTCTTGAGCGAGGAAGAGCGAGCCGGTGCAGACCGACAGGACGGTACGCTCGCGGGCGGGGTCCTCCTTCTGGATCTCCGAGAACTTGGTGATGAGGCCGAGGGGTTCGGCCTTGGTCTTGACCACGTTGTCCCAGTCGCCGCCGACAATGACGAGAACGTCAAAGTCCTTGAGGCGCTCGTGCGCCTCCTTGAAGGTGATCTGGGAATTGATGATGACGCCTTGGCCGGAAAGGACCGTGGACTCGGCCGCGGCCAGCGTGAGCTCGAAAGCAGTGGTGTCTGGAGGGCAGCGAGGTGCGAGAGATGTCAGTTTCGGTGCACCTGGCTCCTGGCCCCGTATCGCGACCACGGCGAATTGGAAGCGTCGGATTATGAGGAGGAGGAGGGGAGGAGAGCGGCTGGGCTCGTACTCGGGTCATTCTTGTCGTGGAGCGCCGCTTTGAGGGCCGTGACGGGACCAGCAAGGTCCAGCAGGTCAAATTTGTTCTGAAGGGCGAAGAGCACCTCGACGGGCTCCTCGCCCTGGATCGCAGATGTCTTGTGTGCCATTGTGAAGAATTGTATAGGTGTCCAGGTCTTGGTGGTGGGACGATCAAAATCTGTTGCTCTTCTCTCGTCTCTTCTATATCCTCGATGTCAGGCGAGGAGGGAAGGAGCAATGGGCAAGATGGTGGGTGATGGTCAATTGTGTGGGCGCAGGCACACGGGATGAAAGCTACCTGTCTTTTGTTGCGACGTTGAGAGTTGTGATTGGGAGTAAGAGATGAAGAAGAGGGGAAGCTTATTGAGGACAGCCGCGAGGGGGAGGGGATCCTAGACTCATATATGAAGCGTCAATCTGGTGTCGCCCAGTCACGTTGGCCTTCCTGCGCCTCTTGCTGCAGTACCTCAATGCCTGACCCCACCTCTGGGCAAAACACGCCCTGGCACTGGAAATAGCGGCTCTTGCCTAACGCGGACGTGAGATGCGCGGATGGCTGGGGTTGGGAGCTTGTCCGAATGTGGCTTGACACGACTGCTCCATTCATTGTGCCCCATTTCAACGCCGGCATTCAGCGGGTGACTAAGGGGTAGGCACTACGTGCTACGTAAGGTACCGAGGCGGGGTGGAAGCGAGGAAGCCCGTCCGACTATTGACCCATTGACCTTGGTGTTTTTAACCACGAGACCGCGGGACCATTCTATTGACGTTTAGAGGAGCAAGCTAACCGAGGCACCACAAGCACGTACCTGAGCGATGAAACAAGCATAGCAACCAGCTGCTGAAAAGGAGGATACAACCACCTCCCATTGAATCAAAACAGGGCAACCATGATGCCGGCCGTGTCTGCCTAGGTCTTCAGAAGTCCCCGCCCGGAATCTCCAGCCAGCTCCCTTTTGCCATCTTACCACGATCACCCCATTGCGCGCCATCCTGAACCCCTCTCGACTTCAATGTGGGGCCCTGATGGGCCTGTGCTTGCGGGAGGCGCCCCACAGCATTTGCGGGGTTGACGCCGCCCAGTCACCGCCCCTGTCTCAACCCCACCACCTGTCCCGCCTCTAATGGGAAGGCGTTCAAGTTTTGCCAATGATTAGCGTTTGCTTGGAGGTTGGGGCATCTCGCGCAGAGGTGCAACCTCAAAGCTTCGAGCTCGCCTGGCTGCCGAATCAGCTCAGAGCCCTGGCGCGAGCCGCCGCGACACGCGCGCCAGACGGACGGAGAAGCAAACATCAGGTGGCTGCCGAGCGCCGTGTCCCGCTGTCTTGCCTGATATGAGGCGGCCAAACTGTCGAACCCCTGAACTCTGTCCGATACCGTCCTTTCCATCGTCCATCTCATCGCGCCGCCTGAGCCGCGCCGCGCCATCGACCCGCAGTGACTTGACGCCGCCGCCCCGTCCTCGTGTACCGTAAATGTCATTGTCGCCTTTGTTGTGGAGCCTGCCGGTCCTGCTTGAACGAGCCAGGGAAGGCCTACCTCATTACAGACCACTAGCGCATAGGCAGGCAGACTGTGGTTAGACCACGCTCCTGGCAGCAATGTCGGCGACAGCGTAAGTCTCCCCTCCGTCTACGATTGCGCCATGTAACACCGGCCGCGAACAGGCCGAGTCGTCGCAAAGACCAGCAAGACCCAAGCCTCTGATAAGCTCCCGCCGCGCGAGCAAGGCCCCTCCTACCCACCTCGCGTCAACACCACGCCGTAAAGGAAAGTGTTATCTGACAGGTCTTCCTGGGGCGTCAGATCCGTCAAAGACCTAGTCAAGGCCATCGGCACCTTTCTCTCTTCTCCGACGCTGCCGCTCCCTGACGACATCACGCTGGTTATCGAGGCCTTTCTCGAGAAACACCCCAGACGAGATGACCCCGCCGCCGACCGCCTGCAGGAGGAACTCCTGCAGATACACCAGAAGTTCGTGCACGGCCATCCGGCGCGGTTTGCCCCTTTTCTCAGCATCCTGAGCAGCCTCTGTCCCAGCCTCTTCACCGGGCCAAAGGCCCTTCAGTGGTTCGAACTTCTCAACGATGACGTTCTCGAGTCCGTCTGGCAGGAGAAGGATCTCGCAGGAGAGACGCTTGCTGTTATCGAGTCTACCCTTGCGTCCAAGTCGGACGACCCCGAAGGGTTGAGCTTGATGCTGACCCGCTCGCTCGAGCGCTGGATCACCTTTGCCGACGTTGCCGCTCAGTCGGGTGACCCCTCCATCGCTTTCAAGGAAAGAATGATCCGCCAAACAATTCTTACGTGGGGAAAGAAACAGCCCAAGGTAAGGGAGCAGAACTGGCAGGGACTGAAATGCGTACAGGGAGCTCCCGCGACGTGATTTGCTGACCGAGGCTTTCTCGTCAGGTCCTTTTTGAAACGCTGGACGCGCGCTTCTCGAAAAGAGATTCGAGGGCGCGGTGTATATCGCTGCTTTGCGAGTTCGTGAAGACTCAACCGCCTCACCTGCATTTGGTTGCACAAACGCCACTTTTCGACAACATCATTACATGTCTCCAGCGCGACACCTCGACCACGGTCGTCTGCCTCGCCGTGACGGCGCTCACAATGCTGCTGCCTCATCTACCGAGCTCTCTTGTTCCGTACCTGCCCACTCTCTTCAATATCTACGCCAGACTGCTGTTCTGGGACAGGGAGATGTCGTCCGAAACGAACATCAACTCTCCGAGCGTTCAGACGGGAGATGGCGACCAGTGGGAAACCGTCAGGTTCTCGCCCTCGTTAGAAGACACGGAAATTCCCCAGCTCCTAGAGTACTTTACGCTTCTCTATGGCCTGTACCCGATAAATTTTATGGACTACGTACGAAAGCCCCAACGCTATCTCCGGCACGCCAACGCCCCGAACCCCGACGACATCGAGGTGCAGCCGTCCGAGATCCGGCATAGGTCGGAAAAGTTCCGCCAAATGCACCTCCTCCATCCCAACTTCTACAGCCTCACGATCGACTCGGAGAAGACGGATTTTGGACGATGGATCAAGAGCGAGCCAGCGGTTGTCGTCGCCGAATGCATGGCCCTGTGTGTGGCAAACGGTCCTGTGCCAGAAAACGTGGTCTCTTCGGTGCCCCTTGGAGGTGACACCAGCCCCTACGGTGGGGACGAGGCCGACAGGAGCAGCTCTGGAGGAGCTTTGTTGAGCAACTCGGCCGTCTTGTCTCCACCGCAGGGGCCGTCGAACACAAGCTGGCGGCATGCCCAGTCCACAGCTGTGGAATCGTCGGCGGGCAGTCGAGCACACTCTACCGTGATGAGGCAGAATTCTCAATCCAGCCGTCTGTCGAGGAGGGAGTCTGTGGAGCTCAGGGCCCGTGACGCTAGCGTGGACAGCCCGACGTTGCACCCGCTCATGATGCTGTCTCCATCCCAGACGCAACTGCAGGAGATGATCCACTCGAACAAGGTCATGAAGTCCAATCTCGGGCAGTCGCTCGCCAACGACAGCGTCCCGTCTCTCGCATTGAGCCACCAAGAGTCGATCCCAGAGCGATCGTTTAGCACCGCCGTGCCTCACGCGCCACCTGCGATACGATCGCCGCTCGCCGTAACGGACGGCGGGGACGAGGTGGCACGGCTCCGGCGACAGATCATGGTGCTGAACAACGACCTCAACTTTGAGCGATACATGAAGCAACAGCACATGGCGCACATTGGCGCGCTGCGGCGGAGGCACATGAAGGAAGCGGCGACCGAGGCGGAAACGCAGAGCCTGATCATCAACAACAGAAATCTCAAGAGCCAGGTCGAAAACGCAAAACGTGCCGAGCTTCAGGTGAGAAAAGACTCGGAGAGGAGCCGGACGCTCGCCAAGAAGTGGGAGGCGGACCTCTCGGCAAAGCTCAAGACGCTTCGGGAGGAGCAGAAGAAGAGAAGTGCAGAGATGGAGTCCTTGAAGCGTGAGCTCGACTATGCCAAGGACGAATGCGAGAAGCTGCGGGCGCTGGTCTGCGACGCCGAGGTCAAAGAGATTAACTCGAAGCAGACGATGCAGTCCATCGACGTGGACATGGCGGAGCTGGCCAGGCTGCGCGGGGTGGTGGAACGGCTGACGGCGTCGGAGCGGAACTATCAGGCAAGGCAGCTCGAGACGGAGACCAACCTCGCCGAGGCGGCGGCGGCGGAGCAGCGGGCAGAGGTGCTGGCGATGCAGGTACGGTCGCTGCAGGACGAGCTCCAGGTGACGCAGGAGAGCTACGAGTCGCAGATCGCGGTGCTGAACGCGGAGCTCGCCGAGGCGCTCAAGAACGGGCGCAGGAAGGGAACCGACAGCGAGATGACGGCAATGTTTGAGAGCGCGCTCGCGGCGAGCCGGACCAAGCAGGCGGAGCTGCAGAAACAGTACGGGCAGCTGATGCGCAAGCACACGATGCTCCAGGCGCAGCTACTGGACAAGGCGGCGCAGAACACGCGGGCGCGGAACGACGTGACGGGCTCGGCAGACGCTGACGCCGAGGTGTCGGCGATCGTGGGCCGGTCGTTCAGCCAGCGAGCGGCTTGGATGCAGCGCGGGATGTCGGACCCCGATAGCGTCGAGCTGTCACAGCAGGGCAGCATCGGCTCGGGCACGTCGTCGGCCAATACGGCCATCCACAGGCCGTCCACGCCGCCGGTTCCAGGCCGGGTTGATAGCCCATCAAACAGCGGCAACAGCCCGCAGGGTGATCGTTACCATGGCAGAGGTATGTTTTTGCTTCATTTTCAAGCCTTATCTGCCAACTACCTACATAGTTAGATCTTACTGACAGCATTTCCAGGCGGCGTGCAAAATCTGGTCCGGAAGGACAAGAAGGAGAAGAAGAAGGATGAGGGTGAGAAGAAGGAGAAGAAGGGCGGCGGCATTAGAGGAATCCGTGGCTTTGTTTGAGATTGGGGCGGCGGCATTCGTCAGGATGAGGCAGTAATGTTGTCTCGTCTTGTCCCGGATACACTCAGTACATGGCGCTTGTAAAAATTCTGCGATGCATATCCACTGCCTTGTAAAATAGCGTCGGATTAAAAAAACAAAGCTTGGCTGCCAAATGTGTTCGAGGTTGGCGGCTAGGTGGACCAGTGGTACCCCAGTCAAATGCACTGGGCAGCCCCCTGGAAGCAACATGGTCGACCAGCCACCCAATCGATCCGCACCCCTGTTGCGTTCCCGAGGCCGCTTGCTGCGGGATGCCTGCTTCAAATGCAAGCCGATCAGCCCGTCGCTCTGCGCTGTTCAGACAGCCTTAGCTCAGTGGTGTGTTGTAGGCGCCTCGCCGCCATCACAGAAGGAAATGCTAAGCAGGTGCGACGAGTGATGACCGAGCAGCCAGCCAGCCCCCAGCCAACCGTCCCTACAGGGCACAAACACACAGACGGGCGACCCCACTTGCCCGAGTCGGTCAGATTGCAGCTTGGGGACAAGCGCCAAACGCGGGCGCCGCAGCAACCCAACCGCCCTTCTTTCTGCCAAGCGCCATCTGCTGTCGGTTCTGCGGTTCTGTCGCCCAGACGGACACGGCGACAATATCTGATCGGCATAGCCGCCCGTCGGGACGGAGTCCGCTCTACAAGCTAGAGGACGTTGGTCAAGACGCTTGGTGGTTGGGAGCTGCCGATTATTTGCCTTCTATTACTTGCCGAACAGGGAAACAAAAACACCAAAAATACGCCATCACGGACGGCCGAACCAATCCCCCAAATCAATTGCCGGACGAAAAACACCGCCATGGCGCCTTTAATCCCACCACACGTCGCCAATGCAGCGCGCCAGCTCGTCGACAGAGCCGTCCAGCGCGCCGGCGACGCCCTACCCCGTCGATCCCTCCTCATCTCGGTCCCCGCGCCTCTCCCGCTCAGCCTGCTATCCCTGTCGCCTTCAAGAACGGAGAACAGCGACGCCGACCTGCCGACACGCGTCCTCGCCGCGCGCCAGTTCGCCGCCACGACCAGCACCGTGCCCGGCAGCTACCACACGGCGGGTCCGGAGCCGGGCGCCGTGGTGGGCATCACGCTAGGCTCGCTGCTCGGGTTTCTGCTGCTGCTGTGGCTGGTCTACACGTGCATCAACATGGGCAACCCGGGCCGCGCCACCACCGACGCCACGTCTTCGTACGTCGGCGGCGCCGGCACCGCGTCCGTCGTCACCATGCGCAAGTCTTCACACCGCCACAGCAACAGCCGTCACGCCTCGCGCCACGCCTCGCGCCGCCGCTCGCAGAGCACACACCACCGTCACCACAGCCAGAGCCGGCGGCGCGGGTCCGTAGTCGAGGTGCGCACGTCGACGACGACGGCGCCGCCGCGAGGCGGGCCGGTCATACTTGACGACGAGATGTCGGAGCTCGGCAGACCGCCGCACGTGGAGCGCGTCGTGGTGGAGGAGACGACGCGCACCACCGCCTCGAGGGGAGGTCCTCTTCCTCACCGCCGCATGTCGGTCGGTAGCAGCCTGCCCGAGCGCGGCGTCCCCGTCCCGGGCCCCCGGATCGTGCCGATGGACAGTGATGACAGTGCCGATGAGGAGGATGAGGTCGTGGTCATTGAGGAGCGGTCGCCGCCGCGCGCGAGGCGGAGCCGGAGGGGGTCGGGCATGACGGGCGAGAGGATCTACTATGATCAAAGGGAGCGGAGCGTGTCGAGGAGGAGGTAGTCGACTGACATTTTTTTTTTTTTTTTTTTTTTTTTTTTTTTTTTTTTTTTTTTTTTTTTTTC
>PYSS01000172.1:17073-61251 GCA_003049465.1 Magnaporthiopsis rhizophila
TTTTTTTTTTTTTTTTTTTTTTTTTTTTTTTTTTTTTTTTTTTTTGGATACTCCCTGGTGACCGACCCTGATACTGGGGGCTTGGCTGGGTTACTTCTTGGATACTAGGCACGCCTTTATGTTTCACTCTGCCTAATGACGGGCGGTATGGATGGATTTTAAGCTTCTGATGGGTCAAAATGTATGTTTGGTTTTATGTATTTAACCCACGAGACAGATCTTGTTACTATTTAAATCTGGGATTATTTTTTTTCCGTGTTGTTTAGTTGTATTTCCCACCACGACTGTAATTAGGACTGGCTGTGCACGACTGTGGGAAAAGGGGTTCAGGAGGAGTGGTGAAGACGAGGCCCAACCGCTCAATGCTAGGAATGAGCAGAGACGCAGCTCTTTAAGGGGCAGGCGCGAAGCAATCAACGAAAGGTCTCCTTCTTTCCTTGTTCTTAGCTGTGGCGCGCCAACCCCGACAGCAGTTGCTCCTGCCAAGCATCACGGCAGGTGCATCTCAGACCAATGCGTCCACACCCCAGCGGCAGGTGCCTTGACGAGCCTGCCTGGGTGGGAGTTTCTTCACACATGGCTCCAGAGCAAAGATTCTGCATCCTGCGTTCCCGTGACTCTTCTCGTTTCCTAGTCAAGCATCCGATGAGCAATCTAACCACTAGACATCGTTCACCCGCTCTGCTTGTTTCGCACCGTCGTTCATCTTGATACATCTCTAGGTATCTGCCTATACCTTTCTTCTACTCTACTCTATTGAGGCTATCTCGCTCCACTTCGCCGTTTACAGCCTGGAAAACCCACTCTCGCCATGTCCACCCAACTTGACCACGAACCCACGATGCCGCTGTGCGGTTTCCAGCGTCCCAGTAAGCCAGGCCCTCCCCCATAGAAACGACAGTCCGCAGCATCCGAGACTAACACCTCCCTCGCGTCCTAGACAAGCTCAACAGCGAGTTCATGGAGGCTCTCCTGAGGTCCACGCCCAGCAACCAAGACCACATCATCGAGTCCTACTTTGTCGACGACTGCTCCTTCAGCAACCCGTTCCTTCGAGTCCCGGCCTTCGACTACAAGTACGCCTGCTTCCACAGCATGCGACCATGGAACTCGCGCAGGCTGGTCCAGGCCATCTACCGCGTCCAGAAGGCCCTGTCGCCCGAGGGCATTGTCCACGTCGAGGCTAGAGGTATGGATCTCACACATTTGCCTCTACCAGTGCATCGCTGACGTCCCCCTCCCGTCCAGCGTTCGATAAGCACGAGAACAAGGTGGTGCTGCTGATCCGCCAGAGCTTCCGCGTCCTCATCCCGCTGTGCAGTGCCGACGTCAAGAGACTCGTGGTCTTGCAGATGCGGCCCGTCGACGTCGACAGGAACGGTCAGATTCATGAGGTCCGCCCGGATCCCGGTCAGCCCCGCAAGCGCCGCCCGCTCAACTACGACGGTGACGACGAGGAAAGCGGCCCCTCTCCGGCCCCGGGCACCCCCAAGGACCTCAAAGGCAAGGCCGTCGAGGCCCTCCCGAGCCAGAGCCAGCCACTTGGTATCCCTTCGGCTTCGGGCAGCACTACTATTGAGCCAGCGGCACTTGTTCCGATCACCGCCAAGAAGCCTTCACAGAAGGAGGCCTGTGCTTGCGCGCCTGGGTCGGAGTGCTGCTGGGTCAGATGGTGCGTGACTTTCCCTTTTACGGTTTCTCCCGACGAATCTTGGGTTGCTAACGTCACCTGGTCAACCCCAACAGCACCGACTGTCGATGCTCTGACAGCCATGCATACCCACCGGCGGCGGCAGGCATGACGCGGCGCTGGATGGTCAAGTCTCAGGACGACGTCTACCCGCTGGAGGAGCTGGTCATGTTCGTGCTGCTGTGGCCAGGCGCGCTGGCGGTACAGTGCCTGCAGTTTGTGTGCGCCCTCGTCGTGACGACCCTGGTGGCGCCGTTTGTTGCTCGGCAGTAGATCGCCAGCCCGGCCCCAACTGCCTATAGCCTCGTTGGCGACGTCGACGTGACGAGGCCCGATGACATGTCGGCCACGGTCCTCGTGATGACGCCCAAGGACAAGGAGACCGCCTCTTGCGCCAGGCCCAAGGCCAGTTCGAGTGCAGGCGACACCAGGAAGATGGTACGGTTCAGCATGGACGGCTACTCGAGCGGCGACAACGAGAGGGTCACGCGGGCTGCTTGAGCAAACGTGTCAGGCCGCGTGTATCTGATTATTCGATTGCACCAACTTATCGATTCAGGAGACTTGTATTCTTGTATCTGTTGTTTTTGTCCGACTTCTCTTTCTCTCCCTTTGCCATCATTACAACAGTTTCTTTTTTTTTCTTGGCCGAAGACGCCTTGTATGGTCTTGTTGATCGAAGGAAATTCCTCTTGCCCATGGAGCACATGTTACTGTGCGAGATGAGCCGGCTGCTTTTAACCACGATTTATATATCTAGATAGAGGTGCGGGTACAGACATGTATTAGACAGTCCGCTCATTGAGTTGCATCGAGTAAAAACGAAGAAAGCGGTAATACAGATGAGCATAGATTCACTATCGTTCGGGTGTGCCTGCAAGGACGAAGCGGCTGAGGCAGCGGACTTTTGTTTCTGAGTTCTTTCTGTTACCGACCAGGGCTACCGTCGAAATTAGGAGGTCGCCGTCGCTGACTCTATTCAGAACCGGCAGCAAGAGCCGCCGCCAGGAACGTCGGCTCGAAACTCTGAAGGATGGTTGCGGGGTTGTTGGTCGAGTATAGAAAAGACGTTTACTAAGCTTACCTCGGTATCGACAAACCCCGGACTTTAGGCCGACCCGGATTTTAGGCCGTCCCAGGCTGAGCGGGATTCAGAAATCCGGGCGGGGAGAAGTTATACCCGAGCACTGGCGGACTTCCGCCCTCTTTGGCTCTGGTTGGACGGTTAGTCTGCTTTTCAGGCCGCAAATTGATAATCATGACCCTCTTTTAGCCACCGAACCTCGCGTCGCGAACATCATCAATTCTCGCGAAGGAGGATTGCGGTGAGGAAGAGTGACAAATGGTGCGGTTCCCCATGGGGAAGGAAATAGTATGTGTGTTGGATATAAAATATTGGATGTCGGGGATGTGGCGTCACATCACCTACAGACAGACGGACAAACCTTTGATCTTTGTCTACAACTGAGAGGCCTACTCTATTCCATCCCTCATCGTAGCAGCATACAATGGCGACCAAGGCGGCCAACATCGCGGCGGTCGTGCCCGCGGCCGGCGCCGACTTTGTGTTTGAGGAGCAGCCCATGCCGGTTCCCGGGCCCGGCGAGATCTTGATCCGCAACCGCGCCATCGCCCTGAACCCCATCGACTGGAAGAGGCGCGACAGGAACTTTTGGATCACGTACCCGGCCATTCTGGGATTGGGTAAGCAAGCAAGCAAGCAAGCAAAACGCACATCGGTTTTGTACAAGCCAGGTGGTTGGTCGGTTGAATGACGACTAACAAAAATGTCTTGTCCCGTCGACCAGACGCCGCCGGCGAGGTGGCAGCCCTCGGCCCGGACGTCAGTGACTTTAAAGTCGGCGACCGCGTCGCCTCGATGCTCGACGGCTTGGCGTCGGGCAAACCGGGCCACTTTGGCTACCAAACCTTTTGCGTCGCGCGCGCCGCCATGGCCATGCCTCTGCCCCCAAACATAACGGCCGCCCAGGGTGCGTCGCTGACCACCAACGCCGCGACGGCCGGCGTGGTCCTCTTTGACGCCATGGGCATGCCGCGGCCGTCGTCCCTGTCGTCGACGCCGGCGTCGTCGCGCAAAGACAGCAGCAGCAGCAGCAGCAGCAGCAGCAGCATCTTGATCTGGGGCGCAGGCGGCAACCTGGGATCCATCACGGTGCAGATTGCCCTGCTGGCCGGCATGGCCGTGTACGCGACCGCGTCGCCGCGCCACCACGACGCCCTGCGCGCGTGGGGCGTGTCGGCCGTGGTCGACTACCGCTCGCCCACGGCCGCCGAGGACCTCGCGTCTGCCGCGGCCGCCGACGGCAGGCCCATACGTCTGGCGCTCGACTGCAACGGCGGCAAGGAGTCGACCGAGGCTGCCGCGCGGGTGCTGACGCTATCGTCGCCGCCGGACGGCAAGGACAAAAAGAAGCCGCTGCTGCTGCTGTACGCGACGCCGCTGACGCCGGACACGGTCGTGCCTGACGGCGTGGAACATGCGTTCGTCCAGGGCGAGAGGGCCTGGGCCGACGGCAATACGATCGAGACGTCGAGGTGGTTGTTCCACGAGGCGCTGCCGACCTGGATCGAGGCGGGCCGGTTCGTCGTCGGACCCGTCCGGACCGTGCCAGGCGGATTTGCCGGTATCGCCGAGGGGCTGGGGCAGTTGAGGGACGGGGTTAGCGGGGAGAAGCTAGTGGTGGAGATTTGAGAAGAAGGAGGCTTGTATGCGGGCAATGTGATAATAGGGGAGGTATATGTTGGGGGGAAGAGAAGACTTGGTATGGTTCGTATTCGGACAAGATCATGCATGGGGGTATAACAAGCCTTCTCTATACATACATGCAGTGCAGCCGGGCTCGTGACCAGCAATTTTTTTTTTACTCCTCTTGCTTTTCTTTTGATGTTTCAAGTTTCTTTGCGCCGCATGCCACGTCGTCTCTCTCTCTCTCTGCCCTGATATAAACCTGCCGGCTGGCACTCGAGAACCAGATCATTGGTTGTCGTTTGTCCCCGAATGTGCGCCACACACCGGTGATGATGGTGTGTGTGCGTCTCGAAGTCTTGGGAAAAAAAAAAAAAAAAAAAAAAAAAAAAAACTTGGTAGGATCCTTCCACGTCACAAGACATTTTGCCACCTGACTTGACTGTACCTGCCTATTTAAATATGCAGAAACCCGTCGTCTTCTCCCTACCACTAAAGCAGGGATGGGAAAAAAGATCGGCATTGCGCCCGTAACAACAAAAACCCCGCGCACACTCGTGTCCAGGGCGCACACACATGGGCCGGACGGGCGGAACGACCAGGCCGAAAGAAATGGAGAGCGAGGTGAGTTACACGGCAGCACAGCACAGGTGATGGATGGTGACGGATGGCACAACATCCACCACGAGGAGGCCACGGGGTGTGGTGTGGTAACACACCTTTGTGTGTATCCCGGGCCATGCTGTTTACGCTACATTGCGTCCCCCAGAGAGACATGCTGCTCAACAACTGTGTTTGCCCGTAGTGATTTGGCAGGCTAATTAATCTATGCGCCGCCAAAGGTGTGTAGACGGAGAAGAAAAAAAAAAAAAAGGGGGGGGGGGGGGGAAAGGACATTGGGGCGTGTTTACTCCCTGCCTTCTTTTTGCTGCATATGCATGTCTTCGACGAACAATAATAGCCGCCACCCTGCAGCAGCTGGAACGAGATTCGCTCTTTCTGCGTATGCAGGTTTCCGGTATGATTAATAATAGCCCATCCTCCACCAGCTAGAGCTAAGTGGCCGAGAGCCGGCTTTCGTAGGTAAGGGGAGCATGGCCAAATAAAACAGTATTCAATCCAAAGGCTGCCATAGCAGCAATCTCGCTAGATAGGAGCATAATAGTATCCAAAAAAAAATCCCGCGCAAAAATTCCTGCCCAGCACCTAGATATAGGCCCCTGGAAGCTGGTGCCCATCGTGTGGAGCGTAAAGTCCGAGTGCTCTTCTCGTCGGCGTCTCTCAAAGAAACCGCCGTGGTATCGTATCCGTCATGGTGTAGTCCTGTTTGGCTGGCAAAGGAAATCCCGAAATGGGATCCCTACAAACACGCAAACCTCCTCCCACCGTTATCCAAAGAAAACAAATGCTTTTGGCGTATGTCGTGATATGTAGTGTACTGTATCCTTAAAAATAAATACCTCCCACCTCCCTCTTGTGACAGGATTATATGTCTCATAGCTGTTTGTACGTGGTCGCGTTAAATGTCAAAAAGCTTGCTCACAGACCGCCGCCCTGCTGGCCTCCAAAGAAGAAGCCATCAAAGAGGTCCACGTGCTGATTGCCGTCGCTGAAGTCGTGGTGCATACCCTCCCATCCGATGCCGAGCCCAAGGTCCATCTGCGTGTCGACACCGTTCATGGCTGGTATACCTGCGGCAATGAGGTCCTGTGGCGCCGCTGCCGCAAGTCCCTGGATGAACTCCATGTTTTGCATCTCTGCAAAGTTCAGCGCCCCCTGTGTGAATGGTGGCGCAGATTGAGGTATCTGCTGCGTATGCTGATGCCGCCGCCTCTGCTGTTGTTGCTGCTGTTGTTGCTGCTGCTGCTGGTAGCCTTCCAGAGTGCCGACAGACATAGCCGTCCGTGGCGTT
The DNA here is from genome assembly GCA_003049465.1 of Magnaporthiopsis rhizophila. Taxonomy (NCBI): domain Eukaryota; kingdom Fungi; phylum Ascomycota; class Sordariomycetes; order Magnaporthales; family Magnaporthaceae; genus Magnaporthiopsis; species Magnaporthiopsis rhizophila. Next base: position 23,383 of record PYSS01000172.1, read on the forward strand.
GCCGGGCCGGGCGAGTTCACCAGAACCGCTGCCGAGCCCGATGGTGATACGGATGGGTGTCGCTGCTGCTGCTGCGGTTGCTGCTGCTGCTGCTGCTGCTGCGGTGGTGGCTGCTGCTGCACAAAAGTGGGCGATGGTACCACCCCTGGGTCCGTGATAACCGTCGGATCCGGTGATGCCGCGGCCTCGGACCCGCTTGCCGTACTGCGCGGTGGCCGCGGTGGCGGCGCAGCCATGGGTCGCATCAGCAGCCCATCTGGATCCGCCTTGATGTCTCCGGGGACGCGGAAATGTGGCGGGTTGCCGTGCGTCTGAAGCGGGGGCGATGTGAGGGTGGGGAAGCCAACCGAGGGGACGCCCTGCTCCACCGAGTGCCGGGGGTGCGGCATTTGCTGGGTTCTTGTTGACGCCGACGACTCGCTCTGCGCCGCCCAGTCCGATCCTTTGCTTGCAATCTCGGAACTGCTTCTGGAGCTGTGATTCTGATGGTTATGTCTGTGTCCCCTGGCTGACGCCATCGCGGCTGCCCCGAAGCCGCCCGTGGAAGCCGCCATCTTGATGGTCGCCTTCGCTGTTCTGTCAAAGGCATCCCTGCATGATTCTGCAGGCGGGCACTTGTCGCTCAGGTCGGTAAACACAGAGTTTGCGGCCAGGATGGTGAAGTCGACCTCGTCCAGCGTCTACGGTGGGAACAAGGTGTTGCGTCAATGTTAGTACGCTTGCACATGGCGTGTGGACGCTTTCCAGATGTAGACATACCAGTCGACTCCGTACGATTGGCGAGTGCCAAATTGCGTACAGGTACGATATTCCAGCCATGAACATGTGGTGGGTGGCGAGATACGTGTAGTTGACGACTCCGGCCACGTGCAGGGCTCGGTAGAGCCGCAGTATTTTCTGCCCGGCTTCGGCAACCTTGAGGTACACGCGGTCCTCGTCCTCGCGCAGCTCGCCGCTGTACACATCGGGGCTGCCTACCTCCTTGGAAATGTGGTACTCGCCCTCGAACATGGCCGGGACGCTGAGGCTCTGGCGGTAGAGCATGATGATGGCCTGCCAGTAGTTGAGGTCCAAGAAGTCGGTCGAGAAGTCGACGCCGGTGCGCTCCTGCCTGGGCGCCGATCGCTTCCACTCGTAGAGTCGCCTGTCGATGTCGATGCGCCACGATCGGAACGTATTGTGACGCGCCAGGAACGGCGACGGCAGGTCCGCGAGCATGTACGGATTGTGGCGGTTCTGCCCTTGAGCTCGCACTAGCTGGGCCTGCTGGTACTGTAGCACTTGCAGAATCTCGGATTGCAGCAGCCTGAGCCGGAAGTAGTGCTCGCCCACGAGCTTGGAGCTTGGCTCGATCCGCTCGGCCGGAGGCTCGACGAAGCCGTTGCGCGTGATGAACTCGTCCTCGAGGAGCGACGGGAACTCGGTCGTGATGATCTGGTCCGAGATGCCAAACGGCCGCCCGACGCATATGCTCACCAGCCTGTCCAGCGAGTATGTGCACCACCAGAGCCTTCGCCTGAGGTCGCGGATGTACTCTCGGCGCCCACGCTCGCGCCCTGCCTGCCCCTCATCTCCGTCTCCCTCACCCTCTTCCAGGCCGACCTGGGGGTCCTTGCCATCCTCGAAATGAAGCCCAAGATCTATGGCCAGTCGGATGGCAACACCAATGATGTACCACAAGCCCGGAGGGACCGGTCTCAGAAGCGCAAAGTTTGCCAGCAGCAGCACCGCTTGGAGCTCCTCCAGACCGCCGCCGCTGGTGCTGAGACAGGCCTCGAGGTGGATGATGGCGCTGGCGTGGTACTCCTCGGGCTGCGACTGCTTGGAGCCGTCGGCCGTTTCGCCAGGGGCTGACCGGGTCGACGACTTCTTCGAATCGGCCAGTATTATGCCGCCGCCGATGGCGAAGACCATGTTTAGCATGTACTGCTCCTTGGGCGTGCGCTGTCGCCCCTCCTCGTAGGCCCTGTCGAACATCTCCATAAAGTCGCCGCGGTGAAGGACGGGTATCTGGGGGTTCGCGTGCTGGAAGTAAAGGTTGACCAGCCGGAGGCCCAGCTGCTTGTCGGGAAACGTGGCAGGGTGGATGGTTGGCTTGGTGTGCAGGCCAAAAAACGAGTCTCTCATCGAGGTTGCGGGCTGCTGGCCCAACGAGCTCGCGCTCGAGGACCGGTAGGGCTTGACACCGCCCTTGTCGGAGCTTGACTTTTGGTCCGACACGGAGGACTGCACGGCCGCAAAGACGATGCGCGCGAACGAAACGCCAGCGGTCGAGCCCAAGTAGCGCGGGTTGGACGCCCCGGGAACGGCCGTCTTGGAAACGAGTCTCTGGAGACCCGACGGCCCGTCGCCGCTGCTGTGCGAGCCGTGGCCGCCGTTAGCTCCGCCCGTGGACGCGGCGGCGGCGGCGGCTTCATAGGCATCAGCGTGACTGCGACGGGACGTGTCTCCTGGCGAGCCACCAGCGCTCGACCCATTCGCCGCCACGCGAGCGCAGGGTTTGAGATCGCTAGCATCAGGAATGGGGATGTTGTTTGTTTGGAGGAGAGACTCGAGCTGCTCGATGCGTGTCTCGAGGTAGAAGACGTAGCTTCGCGGGATCTCCTTCTTGGTGATGGGGTCGTAGCCGACACAGGACGTGTTGGCCTTTGCGCAGCTGAGACAGCTGGGAAGCCTCTGGTCGCAGCGATTCTTGCGTAGGCGACAGCGGTTGCAGGCGCTCACATTGCGGAAGTTGCTGCTCTGTCCCACCTTGATGCTGGCAGCTGGGCCGGCGGTCATCATCTCATCCTGTGGGCGGAAGCCCTCGCTAGACGGCGAGGCGGGGCCGCCGCCGGCCGACAGCGAGGCTGTAGTCGAGACGGGAGGCGAGTCCCCTCTGGTGTCGGACGGCGACGACGGACGGCGCCGTTTGGCCGGGTGCTGACGGGGGGAGGGCGGCGCGTGCGCGAGGGCATTGTGCGCCTGCGGCTGCTGGGGGAGCGACGCCGGCAGCATGGTGAACTAGGGGGCAGCGTTACCTATTCGGCCGGCGTAGACCTAGACCCAGCTTGGCTGTGCAAATCGGGGCTCCTCCTGTTCGGCAGCGGAAACGCACGCGCTCCGTCCGGTCCAGGCGAGCTGGCGAGCGCCACCGAGGTGAGGACGACGGGAGTGAGAAGCAAAGAGAAAAAAATGTTCTCCACTTCCTCCGAACCCGAAACCAGCCGGAAAACGGGCCGGCGGCAGTGTCGGATATTGATGGGCTGTGCTGGGCCCGGCAAGTGCGAATGTGGGGTGGCTGGCTGGATCAGGGCGACCAGGGAGCTGCCAAAGGCGGCGGTTGGGGCTAACAAGAAGCGGTCGCCGTCGGGCTCAATGTTGTGACTGACAGGTGGGATAGTGCGAGTAGGGATGGGACGGACGGTGAGGCTGCCCCAGCATTGAAAGGCAGGTGAATAATAAAAAGATCCCCCAAAAATCCAAATGGCCGACGGCGCAAACGCTAAACGAACGGGAGACGGGACACCGCAGCAGCAGGGAATAAGAGCCGAGGAGAGACGGGCAGGACAGGGCGGGCAGCTGGCCAATTTCTCAACTGGCTGGCAGCTGGCTTGGGCTGGCCCAAGCTCTCGTCTCTTTCTCGTCTCCGCGCGTCGGTCCCATCGATGTCCCGCACGGGAGCTCAGGGCACCCCTGTTTCTTTGCTTTATCCCCTTCCCAACCCCTCTCAGAAGAGGGCGTCCAATTGAGACCGGAGGGCGCAGGTGGCGTTGTGCGACGGGATAATACGGGCGTGCGGTGCGGCCTGTTTTTTTTTTTTCTTTTCTGAGATGCGTGTGGCCGGCTAGGACAAAAGCAGAAGCCGAGATGCTGCGTGCGTTGGGAGGGGAAAGCCTTGTTACAGGGGCGAAAGGGAAAGAGAGGGGAGGAGGGCCAAGGTAGACAAGCAGGGGTCGAGCCCAATCCTTGAGCAGGTGTGGGGCGATGGGATGCGCAACTCGGCCAGGGCAGAAGCCAAGGACTCCAATCTAAATGCTCACAAAAGGTCCCCGCCGATCTCCTTTTATGATAGATTTCTTTCTGCTGATGATGGATCTCCTCTGCGGCTAGGTATCGATTCCGAAAGCTGAGAGCGAGAGAAGGAGAGCAAAAGAAAGAACAATGAAAAGATGGGGCAGGCCACTCCTTCTCCGCCCAGCTGCCCAATGCCACCTGCCCTCCCCGCCCTCAGCTCTCCCAACCCACCTGCCTGCCAGCCCCGGCAGCCTTTCATCCACCCGCAATGCTTTTTGATAAGCGATGGCTGGCGAATGAGGGTAGACGCCTTCCATTCAAACCGGGTCCCGGCTGCCCGTCCGGCATCTTCAGAAGGAACCCACCACAACCAAATGGCGAATGGCAGGCACGTCGGGCAGAGCATGAATCGCGCGCTTGAACCAACCACGAAGAAAGAATGGGGTGTTCAAAGGCATCGAGATTCGTGAGATCACAGACTCCTCTCAGCCCGTTGTTTGCTCACCGGGCTCCAGCCATGCACTAATATTGAAACGGACCAGCCTCCAATTTTCCCCAACTACCGCCTGCCAGCAGCAGCAGCAGCAGCCGTCAATGGACGCGGGAGCCGGAGCGTCCGTGGGCGTGGGGGTTTGGAGCCTATCGCATTTTAGCGTGAGCGCCCGCATGCTGACGGCGAGAACGATACTCGCCCACTTTAGCTGCATACGCCAAACAGCCTCATGTTGAAGCGCCGCCAAAGGACTTATGTGAGTGCGGCCAGGGACACGCTGCTTGGATACAGGCATAAAAATGCCAAGTTCGGATACGGATGCCCGCGTGTGACCAGTGTCCAACCGACACAGCGGGAGGAACGAGGCCAAGACCGAGACCCGTCCGGTATTAGAAGCCGGCCAGCTGGAAGCTGTACACCGAGTTCCGTGGCGCGATGTAACCAATGTGAGCAGGCGAGATAGAGCAAGCGTCATTCCGAAGCAAAACTAAGGTGAAGTATCGAGAGCCGTGACGATCGTAACGAGCAAAGAGCCCAGCCAAGGTCCCTGATAGCAAAGAAAACACAAGATCTTCCCAAGCCATCCGTGGCGCAAAAGTACAAGGGGGAAGATTATTCATCAAGTAATAAAAGTAAGTAAGAAAAACAAAATCCGGGGGTATCCATCCTTTTTTTGGTCTTTATCTTTCTTGCTGGGGGTTGGCCTAGAGGCCTAGCGAGCCACAAACGGCTTCGTTCCGTCTAAAAAAGAAAAAAACAGGGAGCTAGCATCGACGAGGACAGGCTCCATAAGCTGACATCGAGCAACGCCACATACAACAGGTGACAGGGGTAACTAAGAACAGAACACTGAAACAAAAAAAAAAAAAAGGAAAACAAGGTATCTCCGCGAACAACAAGCTAAAGGAAAAATACAAAACCCCAAACAAACAACCCCTTTCTTTCCCAACTACCAGAAAATGCCCTCGAGTGTGTATCCGAGCCCAGCTCTTTACATATGCGCAATACTCCATCTTTCCCAAGCAAAAAAAAAAAAAAAAAAAAAAAAAAAAAAAAAAAAAAAAAAAAAAAAAAAAAANAAAAAAAAAAAAAAAAAAAAAAAAAAAAAAAAAAAAAACAACGATACAGGAGACCAGGGTGGGCGTAAGAGAGACAACGACAAGAGATGAAGGAGAGAGCTGGAAGTCAGCCGCACCGACATCCGGGGGGGGATCAGATCCAAGGGGTTGGATGGGATGAACTCGACAGCATAAAAAAAAAAAAAGGAAATGGGATACATCAATAATAACACGGCTGGGGTTAATGAAAAAGGAAAAAAGAAAGGAAAAAAAAGGGCTAACAGGGAAAACCAAAATGTGATGATGCTTGCTCCTTTTTTTCTCGATGTGTTGGCTGCTTTTCTCCGAGGATGAATTCTCTTCCTCGCGCCAAGTGGGCCGCGGCAGCCCTCCGATGGGCCGAAATGAGGAATTTCCCCAAGAGGGAATCTCTGCGGAGAAGGCGGAGGGCCAGGTCGGAAGAAGAGTAAACGGAGGCGTGGCGTGGCGTTGGTCACGCGAGCCAGCAAACAGTGAAAGCTGACCCACGTCTTTGATGAAAAAAAGACAGGGACACTGCATCGTTCGGCCAAGCCTGCGCTAAGCTTAGCTTGTTGTTCGGCAAACGCCCTATCCCGCCCGCCTCGGCCTCGGCCTCGGGCTCGTCGCTGTTGCTGTTGCTGCTGCTAGACGTCTAGCAGGGACTGGGGCTTGACGTCGTCGTCGTCGTCGTCGTCTTCATTCACCAGCAGAGGACCGGACTCGAGGTCGCCGTCGCTGGGCTTCTTCTCGTCCATGCGGCCGGGCACCTCGGTGATGAGCAGGCTGATGACGGCGCCCACGATGGTGACGAGGCCGCTGCACCACCAGGGCAAACCAGAGTAGCCGGCCTTGAGCCCCGCCGCGTAGAGCCAGCCCGAGATGGTGGGGCCGAAGGCACGCGCTAGGCTGGCGGTCGAGGCGGCGACGCCATTGATGATGCCCAGCGAGAGCGACGTGGGGGCCGCGTTGGTCAGCAGGATGGCGTTGCTCGGGTAGGCCATGGTCGAGTAGGTGCACTTCCACACGATGGCGACGAAGATGCCCGCGCCGCGCAGGTAGCTCCCCTTGGGCAGCAGCACGATGTAAGGCGTCAGGAGATAGAGCATGAAGTACGTCAGCGCCAGGAACTGGAACAGCCGCAGCGGGCCGACCTTGCGCACCGCCCAGGGGAAGATCACCATGCTCGACAGCATGGCGTAGCCGCCCTGCACCGACATGATGATCCCCACGGTCGAGGTCGCGTAGCCGAACCCGTCGGCGAACTGGAACGGGAGGTGGGTTGGCATGTTCTGCGGCTCCGTGCTGAGGAAGACGGGCAGGAGCTGGTCGTAGGTCATGGTGTGGCTGTGCAAGGAAAGGGGGGAAAAGGTCAGCATCAATAAAATGTCCCCGTCTTGTTGAGGAATCACATCAGGGAGTGGTGGTGGCGGTGTGTTCTTACAAGGCCAAGATGCCGTAGGAAATAATGTTGAGCATCACGGTCCGGGTGAAGACCCTGTTGTGCAAGGGGCCCCGAACCCTAGGGAGTGGCATGTCGAGGGCTTCAGGCAGGCCGCCACGGGAGGAGGACGTCGGTTTGAGTTTGGGCGAGCTCTCGGTCGACTGGTAGCCCGGCAGGAACTCGGGCGTGTCCACGAGGAGCGGCTGGCAGTCGCCCTTCGCGATGGGGAGTTGCAGGCGCCTCTCGCTGTTCCAGGGCAGCAGGCTGAGCAGGTCCTTGCCAAGCTCAAGACCACGGTCCCTATTGAACCGCTTCTCCTCGTGCGTCTCCTCGAGGAACAGGAGCCCGATGATGACGCCGCAGAAGACGGCGAGGGCGCTGAACAGGTTCGGCAGCAGGTACGGGAACTTGTCCCAGATGGTGCCGCGAGGGAACAGGCTCGGAAGCGTTCTGCATGGCTCGGCCAGCACTCCACCGATGATTGGTCCAATAATCGAGCTGTTTTCCGCGTGTAAGTGTAAGCCGAGTGAACGGAAAAAGGCTTCCGAGGTCGAGTTTTGGGGCCAGATGATGACAACTTACCCAAGACACCAAACAATGGGCATGATAGTGTATGCGCGGGCTATAAGATGGTTCCTTTTCGTCAGGCTCTGAAACTCGCCAAGTATTTCACAGGGCGATCTGTGTTTCTTTTCTTGTGAGACTCACGTTGATGCTCCTTGACCTCGACCAGCTCAGCCACAGTCGTCTGCAGGACACCGATGTTTCTGGCAACCAAGCTTCAGTCAGTCTCGGGATGTCCATATGTGGGCTCGCCAAAACCCAGCGTGGAATCGACTTACCCGTTGAGCAATCCTCCGAGGGCCCTGGCAAAGAGCGCCATATAGAGGTTGGTCGAGAACCCGAAGATGAGAACGCTGAGGGCGGTACCGGCGAGGCCGGTGAGCAGGACTGGTTTCCTGCCGATCTTGTCGCTGAGCCTTCCCCAGAACACGCCCGTGGCGAACTCGGCCAGCGTGAATGCCGACGTGACCATGCCGGCGTAGAAGGCGATCTGGCTCTGGTCGTTCGTCACGTGGAACCCCTCCACCATCTTATAGATGTAGGGGAATATCCCCATGAAGGCAATCGGTTCACATATGCGGCACATGGCTAGATTACCAGGTGTTAGCCCCGAACAATCCTTCGCCGCGAAGGGTATGGCTGTATCACACGTACCGAGAACAGTCATCTGTCTTGTGGGAAAAGGCGGGAGATTTCTCCTTCTGGAGGAGGCAGCGCCCCGCCCCAGAGGACCACCACTTCTCCTCGACATGGCGATGAGAAGGCGGCAACGGCTTTCTTGCTGGAGATCTGGTTTTCGATACGCCCTTCGGCAACCACCTTGACAATGGCAAGGTGGAGTTGTCGCCTGGAAGGGGAGAGCAGGGTGGAAGAGGACGGCGCAGGGCGATAATGGAGGAGGCCCGATGGAAGAGAAGTGTGAGAGAGGGAGGCAGATAGATAGATAGATAGATAGGTGGATGGAGAGAGAAAGAGGAGGAGGAAGTCGACTAGCACGATGTTGGATGTCTGTGAGTCTGCACTGATGATGATGGAGGATTCGTTCTGCCTTGGAGACTAGAAGATATCTCTCTCGAAGGGAGTGGGTGCTCGGCCGCTTAAGAAGGGCCCACGAGAGGTGTCCGGGCCAGGAGTTATTATAAGTGGGGAGGGAAGGGACGGTCGTGTGGAACGGTCAGAGAGCGCTCGGTGGGTAGGGAGGAGGAGGAAAGCAGGGCTTGTGATCACCACAAGCACGCAACATGCGCACCCGGGGTGGGCAAACGAGGCCAACCAGACGCAAGGTGATGTAACAACCAACAAGCACCCGGTAGAGCAACGCCTCCGAAATCAGCGGAGATACGGTGGCGTCCTGTGACTTGGCCTTTTGTGTTGCGCAAAAACGTAGGGAGACGGTGAAGGGGACCAGGGTTACAAAGCGGAGACAGAGGCGTGTGTGTAAGAGAGGAGGCTATTAATTTTTGTATGTGGTGTGTGTGTGCGTGTGTATGTGTGTGACGGTTGTTGCCCATGCAGAAATCGACAGGGCGGGACGTGGAGATAGGTGATGGACTGTCTGTCAGTAGGGTAAAGGCTTGTATAGAATGCCATTGGCCGGGAAGGAGGGGAGGAGGGAAGGGAGAGCGAAGCTTTTGAAAAAAAAAAAAAAAAAAAATATCAGTCCTGCTTTTCTTTTTTTATTGGTGCGAAACGGCGGTGACCAGCTTCGTCCTTGCCAGAAGGGAGAAATGAAGACTGAAAAATAAAACAATAAAATACATAAAAGAATAGACATGTCGGCGGAGAATCAAGAAAAAAAAAATAGTAATCACAAAAAGAAAAAAGAAAAGCCAGGTTGATCCCTTGACGATGGTCTGCTAGGTTGTTCCAAGCTGCGGAGCGGGCTGCTTGGTAGATCTGCATGGGGAGGGGCGCGGCTCTCCCAGAAACGGCACACTCACACGCCCCTCCCCCTGGCCACAGCCAACCCTGGCGCCCAGCACAGGCCAGTGGCCCCACAAACCCCCAGTCGTGGTACTTGGAGGCGGGGCCCCGCACAGTTTGTAGATCGCCACCCGGCACTATGCGAGGGCGTTTCCGGACATCTGGGACCGACAAATCTGACAGCGCCAAAGCTGCCTCCGACCCCGGCCGGGGGTGCAGGCCCGAGCCCGGTTTGTTGGATCTGCATAGGTGTGTGACGATGGGCTGCTGGCTGGAGGTACGTACCACTTTGGGCTGCGCTTGCCCTGGCTGGGCTAGGCTCGGTTGGGTTGGGCTGGCTGGCTGGCGGGCACAGAGTTGGAAGAATGGTGCCGTGTCGTGTCGCTCCTTCGTGGATAGCACCCACGCTCGCATTGCTGAAGGTTGGCGAAGCTGAGTGTTAGCCCTTGCCACTCGCATTTTTTGTTTTTTGCTTTTTGCTTTTTGGCTTCCCTTTTTTTTTCCTCCTCTCGGGCAATTTTGACTTTGGCCCTCCCGTTGCCCACCCATTGTGCTCCCCTCACCCTCCCTCGGGCGAACACTCTATAGCCGCCCCAACGAAAGGCGGTCGGTCGCCTCTGCTGCACGCTCCCGTTAGCCAAAATGCGACGCGGACATATTTTTTTTTTTTTTTATCGCCCGCTGCCACGCCATGTCGCGTCCAGTCGGCGTCTCCCCTAGTTTGCCTTTTTCTCCTGTGCCATCGTCTCGACGGCGGCCTCGGGACCAAAAGCTATCTTCCGCGTGCCCCCAACCATGGTAGCTTTGCTGGAGTTCTACCCAGTGTTAACCGCCGCACCACGGACGAAAAGGGCGGGGACGGGAATTAAAGGACTGGACCCATCGGCTTGGGGAACCAGAGGGAAAGAGAGAAAAAAAAGTTTGAACGGCCCACCAAGGAGAAGCCCGTCAATAATGTAACACCTCCGGCAAACCCGCAGCTCCTCCCCGGCCGCGATTAGGGAGGAGCTGTTGCCCCTGTGCAACATTTGGAAACGGAAAAGCGGAACCTTGTTCAACACTCCATTTCCTTCTCGAACTTTTCGGCCGTCGGTTGATGCCCACCCGCCCACCGCCCACATCGGCGGTGGCCGGACGTGGCTGACTGTGTTTTTTTTTTTTTCTCACTTTTATTATGATGACTTGTTTGTTTGTCCCTCTTTTGCGTGCACATTTTCTTGGTATCGCTATTGTAGTGGACCACCTAGGCGGATAAGCGCTGGGGGTGAGAGCAGGGAAGGGGCTCGAGAAGATGGTCAGGCGGTGAAGGAACGGGAGTGGGCATGGCAGCGCCAGGTGAGATAGCAACTGCCGCCTCGCTGGCAGGCGGCGGGGAAGCACAGTCTGAAACCCTGAAGTGTCGGTTGGGACACGTAAACGCCCGCCAGCCCACGCACGCGCCCGTGATGAGGTAGCCGACCACAAAGTTGACCGCACCGGACGGCGACATGCACTCCCTTTGTTGCGGCACAACCGAGGTAGCACAGCACGCCCAGGAAAGCTGCCTTGCCTGCCTGCCGCCCTTCCCAATTCCAAAATGGCGGTGCGCCATGCGACCTTGGCTGCAACCGGGCGGGCCATGTTGGGAAAATGCGCGACGCTTTTGTGTCACCGTCGGGCCTGCTGAACAGCAGGCGTCGTCGTTGCGTGAAATCTGCCCCGCCCAGCAAAGGCGGGCGAAAATCAATTCATCTCACCGACCTCAATGGCAGGCAAGCAGCAGCAGCAGCGCAACGGCAGCAGCAGGTAAGGTAGGGGGCTGGGCAGCCAGTAGAAGGAGGCAACGTGTCGGCTCAGCCCAAGCCATACACAACTAAAGAAAGGAAAAAAAAAATACCTCGAAATAATCAATAATAACAAGAAAATCCTCACCCAACAGATCGATCCCCATGTGCCGGACGCGACCGGCCGCCGGTTTTCTTCGGCTTTTCATATATCACATATTTCACGAGTATGAAATGTGACCATGACAGTCGGTTGGCTGGTCGCGGGGCTATTTCCAGCCATGGTATGCCGTCACATCACCTGTGCGCCAAGCCAAGCTCACCCTGCGCCCAAACCGAGCGTGCAGCCATTTATGGCCCGCCCGCCAAGTCGCCAGATTATACCTATCATTGCTTTGCAATTTGCAACTACCGAAGAAGAAAAAAAAAAAAAAAAGCCTCAACTTGTATCCGCGGTCCGAGGCCAGTCGACGTCTTACGCGTTTCTGTGCGTCGTATGCTGCGTGTTTGCCGTACTTCCGATCGGATATCGGTTGGGATGGATCTCGACTTTTTTTTTTTCGTCCACCCTCCTTTGCCTTCACTTCCATGAAATCATTTCTTTCCACTCTCTCTCCTCACCGATTCCTCCAATTGACAGCCCGTGTTCCCAGTCCGAGCCGGGAAGATCCCTGGACGGGCCCATGTCTTGCTCTTTGATGGAACCTCCATCTTGGTGCCCGGCCTGAAATTTGCTTCCCCCGTTGCTACTTTGAAAGTTTGATGAGACGAAAAATTGAGTCGCAGCGACAAATCAGTCCCTGTCCCCGGCACCACGTGCAAGGACACACCGCAAAGTGGTGAAGCACTCCGATCTCTCCGGGGTGGGATTTGTGATTTTGGCAAGTCCACCCCACCCCCCGCCGGGTGGCCAAGAAGACACTGTGGTCAGATGTTTCTGTCAGACAGAGGAGAAACAAAACCCGACGTCACTCACAGGGCCCCTGGCATGCCTGGGCGGCGTCCCTCAATCTCAGTTCCCACAAATCATGCCGGTTGTCGAAATCCCCGGGCCCGCCATCGCGCGCGCCCAAGCATGGAAATTACCATCGCCGCCGCCCTGTCTCCTTGTGTGGAACCCGTCCGAGCCGTCGTCAGCCTCAACCCACCCTTCGCCCCAAAGGGGAGACACGAGAGGGTCCGATCTCGCCGGAGCAGAGTGCCGCCGCGGTCTAGGAGGCGAAGGATGACAAGATGAGCCAAGAGAGAGGCGCCAAACGCTCTCCAGCAATTCCAAGCCAAGCGGCCGCTCCCCCGCACTAAGGAATAGGGGCAAGGTGCGTCGCGGCGTAGATGCTCCGTGGGCGTGGGATGATGGCCACTCGCCACACGCCCACCAAGACATTCTTGTTCCTGAAAACATATCGCCGCCACCAATAATCATACAAGCCAGGAATCGTGGCTGGCCAAGGAGAGACTAAGCTTGAAGCTAGGCAGACCGGTGGTAGGTACCTACCTAGGTACCTCCTAACCTTGCCTTAGCCGGATGGGATTACCTCGGGGAAGCTTCTGGCGAGCCGGTTTTCCGGTTTTCTCTCGCGCTCCTTGGACACTGCCACGCTGACATGCTTCGTCCACGTCCGCGGCATATGCGCCAGTCGTCACCAGAAAGCAAGCAAGCAAGCAAGCGCTTGCGCGCATGTCAGAATACCACAGGGCCAAGGTGTGGGTGTGGGCACAGGATGGGGGAGGGCATGGTCAAATCGGACCATGTGGTTTCCTTCCCTCAAAAACCCTCGTCCATGGCGGGAGTCAAAAAGGCGGTCACAAAGTTGGTCACGGGTTGAAAAAGACAAACGCCCTCTTGGGCAGAGACCCTTGCCTTGGATGGGACCTGACGTGTGGGGCTGGCTGGGCTGGATCCTCGATCAGGTAGCCCGCAGCCCTGCCCTTCGGTTTTCCATGTGGAGCGAGGCCCGGGTTCGTGGGTCCGGGGTTTGGAACCTTGGTATGGTCCTTTGGAAATCGACCAATGCCGAAAGGGAAATCTGCCCAGTGCCAGAACGGTGCCAGCATACACCGACCGCCGCTGGGACACCGCTTTTGCAATGACGCAGACATTTGCGGTCAGGTGACGGGTCGCAGCTCCTTTCTTTTTTCTTGCCTTTTTTTTTTTTTTTTTTTTTTTTTTCTCTCTTGCTGCTGAACCTGTCGGCTCCGGGTTCCGCCCTGACATGATGCGACGCCTGTCATTTGAGGAAGCCCTCGATCCATTCCGTCCCGTCTCCCCAAAACAGGCTATTCCACGCATCCCAATCGACGATGTCACGGGCGCGTTTGTGTCCAAGGAAGTCCATCGGGCTTCGCCGCGTTCCGCTCGGCCTGTTTGATGGGAATTGCTGTCTAAGATCGGGAACCCTAGAATGCGCCACGACGATTGCAAGCAAGACATTCTAAAACGATTTTTGACGCCGCCCGCGCGCGGACACACACGCAGCAGGCGCACTGACTGGGCTCGCATGGGGTCAAGTGACGAGATTGAGAGTCGCAGGGCTGTGCGCTTGCAGCAGTCATCGATGCGACATGGATGCTTTGCAGTTGGGCAGAAACTTCGCAAGGAGGCCAAACACCTTTCCAAATGGAGATTTCCCAATCTGCTGATTGGTCTCTACCTCGGCTCCCCTGGATTTGTGCCGCCATTTTTACCTACTTTTCTTTAATTCTCTGCATACAAGCATCCGTTCCTCCGGGACGCATTCGTCGAATAATGCCTGTATGCTGGCCGCCGCCGCACATGGATGAGCTGCGAGGCGTGCATGCGCTGACGTTGGCGCGAGTCGCATTTTCAGCTGCGACGCATAACCAGGCATCTGGGAATTGGTTGGCAATCACACTCGAACGACCGGCTTGCGCAGGCTTGCGCAGGCTTGGGCTAGCGTCGCGACAAAAAGCAATCACGTCTTCGCCCGTCACCTCGTAGGTGTGTGTTGCATCTACAGTACAAACGCTTCCCCTCATTTCTCAATCTCGTTTCGAATTGGCTTGCGAGGGAGGGTGGTTCTCTCTCTCCCAGGCTCTGCAGGGAACCGCCTAGGACTGCACTCTATTTTGCATATATCATCTAACCATTCTCTCGGGGCAGCTAGGGCTTGCCGGCTGGAACCCCTGTGGGACGCAAACCGTCCATCGAATTGCTTGGTCCCGCAACACGGCTGGCTCGACAAGGCAAGGGGATGCGAAAATGAGGGAAATATCCCAAAACTGCGAATGCTGAATGAAAGAGGCGGAGTCGCTTTCAGAACCGGCGGAAAAAAAAAAAAAAGATCCCAGCGTGCCAAGAAGCATAAATGGCAAGCGAAAAAAAAGGGGCACCAGAAAAAAAAACCTCTCCCAAACACTTTTCCACCGGCGCGCGGGATGTTACCCCGGCGCCGGCTCCGACTGGCTGGAGGCAGTTACGCGCGGTGGATCGTTTGCCACCAGGGAAACTCACCTGGAGGCTTCCGAGTGGTCCGGGGAGCGACTGGCGGGTCGCCTGTCAAAGACTGGAAGAACCTTTTTCTCTCAGGAGAGAGAGATAAAAAAAAAAAAAAAAAAAAAAAAAAAAAAAGGGCTGGAATGGACCATCACTTGTTTCAAGATTATATTGCACGGACCTCCACGAAGGGGCCTGGTACAAACTATCGTTGTTTCCAGAACAAGGCAAGATGGGAAACCCAAATTGGAAATCCCCACTTTTGTCCCTGCCAAAATTGAGAGGGAAAGAACGATGGGGGAGGAAAGATGAAAGAGAGTGAAAAAAAAAAAGAAAGGCAATCTCGTCTCAATAGATCCGCCAGCCACAGCAAAAATCGCCAGTCGAAGTTATGTCGCCTTGCATGAACAGGGCCTTAAACGGGGGACCCAACGCACACTGTGACACATGAGCAGTTGGCCTCCACCGCCAGGTACGCTCTGTTGTGCTGCTTGCTGATGTGTGTGCGATGTTTTTTTTTTTTTTTTCTCGCTCTTCATCGCCTCCTTCATTCGACCCACCGCGTCTTTCGCTCTGCCCGGCCCCCACTGGAATGAGATGATGGCTGTCGGAGCGCCAAGGCGGTCGAGGTGCAGCAGCAAAGGCAATTTTTTTTTCTCGCTCTCACATCGCCGTGGGATGGACCAGTGGCTCTCATTTGGCACACCCTACCCCCTGGTCGACAGTCGACAAGGGCCCAAACACCTCTCCTGGTCGGACAGTGGGCCCCCAAAAAACACCTCACCGTCTGAAAGCGGTAGCGGGCGTCCAAAAATGATGCGAGTATGATGAAATCCCCTTCCATATGCTCCCTTGGGGCAGCCCCGCCCATCCCGTCTGCAAGAGCCTTGTCTTGCAGGCGTTGAGACCGGTCTGCTGGCTCCGATTGCCTTTGCACCTGCAGACGGAGGGGATCGATTCACGTCCGAGCGACGGTGAGGGGGGGAAACAAGACAAAAAACGGCAGACCCGTGGGTGCTGAGCTGGCATCACACTGGGTCGCCAGGGTGCACTGCACTGGCAAGCTGTCTCATCCGAGAGACGACAGTTTGCAGAAAGAGCCTTGCCTGCTCCTTCCCTTGTCGGCCGCGCTTGGCCCGCCCGGCCCAACCGCCGACCCCTTCCAAACCCCATATGGTATGGTTGCTGCTGTCAATGTCAAGCCTCGGCTCTCTTGTCTGTGCTGCGCGGCCTGCCAGATTGATTCATTTTTTTTCCCCCTCTTCCCCCTCACGGGTCCGTCCGGCAAGCGGCGGGACGTCCGTTGCCCTGCCGCGGCCAGGGCCGTCATGCAGCGCGCCTAAAAAGGTAATCGGTGAGGTGACATGGGAGACAGCCTGGCCTGGGGTCCTCCTTGTGCTGCCTGCCAGCCTGCCTTGCCATGCCCAGCGCGCCAAATGGTACCGCAGAGTCGCAGAGGCTGATGGACGCGGGCGGCACGGTGTCGGGGCAAGTCGCTGCTCGGCTCATCTCTCTTCGTCCTGCATGGTACTTTTTTGATTTTGATTCGTTTTGCTTTTTTTTCATATACTCCCTGCCCCTCCCTCCGGAACCTTGTAGTCTCGACTCTGACCTCCAAGCGAACGCGACGTAGCCCGGATGTGGAGATGCGCTTATATGCAAGCGGGAACTGACAGAATCGACACATATCGGACAGCGAGAAAAAGCAAAGAAAACAAACGATCCAGACACCTCTTCACTTGTCCGACGATCGCAAGGCCCCACGGGCTCCGATCAACAGAGCCCAAATCAAACTGGACCGCCTCCTGACAGGCCTCATCGGCCCACTAACCATCCTGGGCCGGGTCTATATGAGCTAGCTGGGACTCTGCATCGCGACAATGACCTCGCGTATCCCATGGCTGCAAACAAGCCTCATACTTACGTCCCACGTCCCCCCAAACCCGGGCGTCAAGAGTGGAGAGCACAGCCGGGCGGCTCCCGGAACAAGGCCTCGCTCGCTTGCTAGGTAGCTGGGGTCCGGAAGGAAAGGCTGCTCTTTCCGGATAGACAGTGGAGGAGTCTATGATGACCCATGCAACTCTCAGGCTTATCTGGTCGCACTACACCGTATGTAGCAGGCAAAAAAGGCGGCCGGACCGGGGCCGCTTGCATATACGGGTATATCTGAGGCTGCCAAGCACCTTACCAAACCTCGATGCACGTGCCTATCGCGCCGTGCTCTTATCAAGAAGGCAAGCGATGCGGCCGTGGTTCGCATTAGCAGCATTAGGCGGCCAGGCGTCTGTTACTAATGCCTGCCACTTTTGCCTGCCGCTTTTTGCCTGCCACGCTGGCAAACACCCCTGATCGTACCCTTCCCTCCTCCTCTCGTCCTTTCCTTTCCCAGAGTTCGGTCTCGAAGGCGGCAAAGCCGGGGCCGGCCGTCTCACTGTGTGCTCTCGTAGTGGGATTTTCCGGGCTGAATGTGGTCAGACCGTCGGCCAGCGGGCCGCCAGTGAGACAGTCCCCATCATCACGCCCAGGGCCATGTCGTGTCCACAAAGCGCGGGAAAGTCACCTCCTTTCCGGAGCGCCATGTCATGGAACACGCGGCCGATCAAGGCGGTGACAGGCTCTCGGAGTGGGGAACCGGGTGTCTCAACGAGGTGAGTAGCCGCTGCATTGCTGCCAGGTCGGATGGGCGGCGGCGAATACCTATTTTTTTTTTCTTTGTTGACGCCGTCTTGTTGTTCTTGACGCTGTCGTGTCGTTGTGCCGGAGCTAGAGCCTGGCCGGGCGCAGGGGACGGGCAAGCGCCCGGTGTGGCCCCAAACATGACTACTGACGCGCATTTTCTCTCTGCTCAGCCGAGAGACGGCCGGTGTCGTAGCGCGGCAGATGACTAGGTAGGTAAAGATGGCTTGGGGTGTTGGGGTGTTGGGGCCAGCGCATCCTGCCGCCAAGCCCCGTGCGCCCGGAGGTCCAGACTGAAGCCCCATGCAACTGTTTCCGAAAGCGGTGATGGTGATGACGGTGCCCGGCTCGCTTCACCGGCTTCGTTTTTCAATAATCACCCACAACGCCTGACGGACGAGCACCCAAAGATAGGAAGGTAACTACCTAGGTATCCACCAGTGCGCCTATTGCCTCGTTTATCGCCCGCTTTTCGCCCAGCCGCTGCTTGTCCACTAGCGAGTGGCCAGCGCATTTTGCCGGGGGCAATTTACTCCCCGCCGCTATTGACGGGCTGGCCATCGATTTGCCGGCAAGGCATCCGGGAAGGAAAAGAGGAAGTTGAAGGAGGTCAGGTCCCACGTCCCACTTCGCTTGCAGCCCGCCAACCCAGGTTCCGCCGCAGGCCCCTCCCCGACGAGGCTGGCGGGAAATCTCACCCGCGCGGTGTCACCTTTCACGTCAAGGTCTTCTTTTTTTATCCGCAGGAGAAAACGGTGGTCTGGTCACCGTTATCTCGAGATCGGTCCCCATGCACCCCCATACCCATGTCTGTCCGAGGAGTAGGGGCGACAGCGGACTGGTTACGGACCCGACCCGGCGGCGGCCGCCTGTGCTGTGCTGCGTGTGATGAGCTTGGGGTTTGTGGTGCTCACACGCGCCAGCGGCGGCATTGGATTATCGGTCGGCGGCCAGCGAAAGGTCACACCCTCCTCCATCGGGCCAACCAGCAGCGCCTCTCCCCGAAACAAATCACTCGACTGAGGCTGACGTTGCGTTAGGTGTTTGCGGTATTTTAGGTATCCAGGCAGGCAGGCAGGCCGCGCGCCTAGACAGCAGCGGCGAGTGGGTGGTGGCGGAAAAGGGTGACTGAGTCCCTGCATGGGGACGGAAACCTGCCTGCCTGCCTGCACGACGAAAAATATGTGCCCACGAACGGGGGCCGGCCCAGCGCCTGATGCTGCTGTGCGACATGCCGGATGTGAGGTATGAGAAGCCGGAAAACTCAACTGCCACTTGAGGTCACTGTGCGTTCTCCCCGCATATCGACAGGTAGTTTCCATCAGCAGTCCTGCCTGCCGCCCGTCATGTTTGCTGCTGCTTGTATAGGTAAGCGGGCATGTAAGGTATGCATGCTCGGCTGCCGTGGTCATGCGGGCTGCTGCGTTGCTGCCCATGTCTGTCAGCAAAGGACCGCTGCCGGCGATTTGTCTTTTTTTTTTTTTTTTTTTTTTTTTTTTTTTTTTTTTTTTTTTTTTTTTTTTTCTTTTTTCTTTTTTCTTTTTCTTTTTTCTTTTTCTTTTTCTTTTTTTTAGGCCCGGGTGCAGATTAGGTTGCTCCCTCATTGCTTTGTCGAGCACACCACCAACACCACCACCGCTACCCTGGCAGACTGACGTCGGCTAGCCTCCCGAGCGGCTGTGTATGGCTGTTTGTCAGGCTTGGCCTGTAACAATATAGCCAAACCCACGTCTCACATGATGCCGGGTGAGCGGACGCCGCCGGCAGCGCGCTGGCTGGCTGGCTGCCCTTTTTTTTCAGTGGCCTGAGCGCATACGCGAACCCAAGAAAGGATGTGGCCGGAAGCCCAACCTCGACGCCCCCGGATTCCTGTCAACTCGTCAATTTTTTTTTACTTGAAATATCACCTAGCCAAAAGAAATACCTCCCTCGGTCACGGAGAAGCGGAAAAGCTGGCACACCCAATCGCGACAAGCAGAAGGTGTCCTCGGGGCGGTGTGACGTGCCTCTTTCATGGCATGCCAACGCAGTGTTATCACACGTTACGTCGTGCATCCGTGCTCTTTCTCTTCTCTATCCCTCCATCACTCCCTTCCCCTGGCTGTCGCTCGGCTTGTGATGAGGGAGGGAAGAGGATGTATGGATGGATGGGCGGCAGGAGGCAATGCCCTCGGAGCAAAAAGTCCGCACGAACAAAAGGGCGGTGCAGGGTAGCAGCGGCACTTCGGAATCCCACAGCTGGTCGGGCACCGAGAAGGGTTCCGCCCCTCGCACTTGCGCGGGGCGGAAATCATCGGGTTCGCCAGCCGTGTCGTTGTGGTTGCCGCCGGCACACTCCAGTGGCCACTATCGCGGAGGCCGGAACCGGGTCCCGTTATCGTGGCGGCCCCACTACAGTACTCGAGGGGAGAGATCCCTTTGGTCCTTTGCGGTTTCTGGGACTACCGAAGTCCATCCATCCATCAGTCGTGACCCGGTCGGCCCGTCACCTCTCGCAATCTCGTCTCGGCGACGCCCAGAACTGAGCGCGTGGGACGACATGATGGACGGACGGGCAGCGGCAGCGGTGGCGGCGGTGGCCGGTTCGAGATTGCCTGTCAGGTGGTTGTGCTGGTGGTGGTGGTGGTGGTGGTGGTGGTGGTTGTTGTCGTTGTCGTGGGTGGTGGCCAGCCCAAAGGAGTCCGTCCCCAGCAGCGAGTTGTCCAAACGGAAACAGGTTGCAAGAATGCACCGGGTGCTCCTCGTCCGCTGGTTGGCTTGCTCCGTCGCACACCCCCTCCCTTCTGGGCTCACCGCGTGTCCCGCAAGCATCCGTGGTACTGGCTGGTGCCCACCCTCAGCCTCTTGAGATCGACCAATCCGACCTGGCCACTAGTCTCACCGGTTTTGTTCGGATCGAACGGCGTCGCGGAGCAGACGACGCTTTCCCCACCTCTTAGGATGGAAGGGGTACAGCACGTACAGTATATACAGTGCCCACCTTTGTGATGGGGCCTTTCCTGCAACGCCGGTAAGTGCACGGTGGTACGTACATATCCCAGGGGTGGTGCACGGATGGTGAGAGTGTGATGTGGGCAGAAATAGAAAGGAGAAAAAAAAACAAAAAAACAAGTGAGCCAAGCTAACTATACGCACGAATAGGAAAACGACAAAAGAGCGCTAGAGAAGGAACATGTTTGCCAACGCACGAGCTGCAGGAAATGTGTTCAGGCCAAGTTCGCTTTTCTCCTTGACCGGGGATCAGATGCGCGCTCGCCCGGGCGAGAGATGATCAGCCGGGAGGGAGGGAGAGAAAGGCGGTCCTGAGCCGTTGTTTTGCCCTCGTTCTTTCGTTCTTGACGCCCACCACATGGGAGGTGGCTGTGCAGTGCCAGTCTGCCCTGCATACCCTGTCCCCCGGACCACCGGGGGAAATGGGCCTGCGATCCATCCAATCCCCAGCGCCATGTGGTATTTTTGGATGGGCGAGAGTATATAGAAAAAGCCAAAAAAAAAAAAAAAAAGGCCCGGGTGCAGATTAGGTTGGGTTCCGCTGCGTCTGTTGTCTGCAGGCAAGACAAGCAGACAACAGAGGCGTGTTGTTCTCCTCTCTCTGTGGGTGAGAGCGGAGGAGAACGTGTGGCCGGTATGCGTGTCACTTTTGGGGTACGGACACGCTACGCTCCCCACGAGGCGAGGCGGTGGGAAAAAAAAGAAGGGTGCAGGTGGGGGAGACGACAAAAAATATTGCAGAGTTTACGGGAGGTGTTGGCAAAGCGAAGCGCGGCTCCCCTCCTGGGGTCATTTGATGCTTTCCCGACCTTATCCCGGGGTTTGCTTTGTGACGCACACAAACGAGAGTTGCTGTCGTGGTCGAAGATGAGCTGTCTGCGTTATGTACCTAGGTACCTAACTGTGTGGTTGCCCTATCCAACGCATCTTCTATTCATCTGGTTGTCATCTATTGTCCAACTGGTTTGACTTGTTGTGTTGTGTGTCTGAATGTTGTCATTTTAGTGCTCGACGAGTCAGAGGTTGATGGGGAACCCCAACCTGTCTTCACCAGTACCACATCCATGTTGGGAAGCGTCGAATGCACCTGACGGCCGGGATACTGAATCGGGCAGAGACGCCAGCGGTGTCGCCGACCTCCCTAGGCCACTTAGGCGCAACTAGCCGCACAACATCGGGACAAGACCTGCTTCCGTCATCATTAGCAAACAAACTCACGATATTGCGCCCGTCATGTGTTCTCATCCTCGGAAATGGGTCATCCGGACCGGTGAGGATTTGCGAGGATCTCATCACTGCAGGTGTCCGCTGTAGGTGCCCGTACCGGTCAAGGCGCGAGGGGCATAAGCAGAGCTGCGAGGTGATATCAGGGCACCCAAGAGCCGAAATAGCGGTGTCGAGGACTCTCTGTGACACCTGCCCAAACCAGCGAAGATCTCTTTTTTTTCTTTTTTTGTCAGTCCAGCGTCGGCGGATCCGGAGATATGAAGCATGCATGCGCTGTGCCTGGACTTGGTTCCCCATGGGCGTGGCTGTTGAATATTTGATGGCATATATCGAGTGGGGTGGATATGCCTGTTGCGGCGCGAGACATCTGCGCCTGGGGGGCTCACAGTGTGGGACTTGAGCTTACACTTGACAAGCTGATGGCGGGGATGAGAGGGGAAAAAAAGTAACTCGAAAAAAAAAAAAAAATGACGGTGGAAATAAGAAACAAGAAAACAACAACAAAAAACTCACAAACTCGCTACGTTGCCCCGATTGGAAGAACAGTCAATCACCCGACACGCCGTCAGCTCCACCCGCAAGCACGACAAAGGTGCAGTGCGGCCAGCATCCATCACAAGCCCAGCCATAGACGCCCCAACGACGGGGCTCCAGAAGCCCATCTCACACGGCCGACCACCCAGATCTGACGGCAGCGACAAGAGCCCCAGTTGGCCGGCTCGGACCCGACCTCGCCTCGGTGCAGCACCCTCGCAGGCCAGGCAACCACCACCACCCTTCGTCCAAAAGCCTAACCGGGCAGCCTAACCCATCTCTGACCACGTCGCGCCTGCTCCGGCTGGCCGAAAAATCGAGGGAGAGAGGACCGAGGCGGCGGTACATACAGGCGCGTATCCATCCCTCCATCCGTCTCTCACCCGGAGACACATCACTCTACAGGCACAGGGTGCCAGACGAGAGGAGAAAAGCCAAAAAAAAAGAAGACAAAATGGCGGGCAAAAAGGGAGGCGGCGGCGGCGAGAACAGCAAGAAGGCGCAGGGTCAGGCCCGTAAAGCCGACGCGGCGGCACAAAAGGCGGCCGCGGAAGACGCCCGGCGGGAGTCCCGGGAGGCTGCGGATTGGGAAAAGGGCGCAAAGAACAACTCCAAAAAGTGAGTGAGAGGCGCAGAGAGAGGTAGAGCACAAGGACTGCATACGCCCGCGACCCAAAGGCGGCTCGGCAACATGTCTCCCGACCCCGAACTGCCGTCCTCCTCCTCCTCTGTCATCTTCCTCTTGTCCATTTTCCGACTTCCCGCCCTTGCCCTGAAAATAGGGCACTCCTCCTGCGCGTGAGCCGGACGCGACCATGCAGCCCGACGGCCACCTGCCCGTCTTGCCTCGCTGCCTTCATGCTCCCTCTCAGCCCATCCCCACCACCACCACCGCCCACGGATGTCCCGGCCGTGACACGTGTCTTGCCCCCCTACACCGCATCCTCCAACGGCTAGGCTCGAACATGCCTACCTGCATAGCTCCTACTCTCCCCGTCTTCACTTTGTTTCATCCGCGGGGTGGGCGCACATAATCATATTGCATCCGTCCAATAGCCGCGTTATTTCCTTTTTCGTCCTGTCGATGACGGTGGTTTCGTTCGTCCCCATGTGCGGAATGCTGACGACGAGGGACGCTGGGGGGCGTGGGCTTCGTGCCTCGGACGCCCCTCCTCCTGTCCCGACTGCCCTACCTGCAGGGAGGCTGAGGCGGCCAAGAAGGCCGAGCAGGCACGCAAGAAGGCCGAGAAGGATGCCCTGATGGCCGAGGACGAGCGCAACACGCCGGGGCGGGCGGCACCCAAGAACTCCAAGGCGGCGCCCAAGAAGACGGCGTCACGAGGGCTGGACCTGTCGCAGCTGGACGTCGACGGCGGCGGCTCCTCGTCGTCCAAGGGCCTGTCGGCGCTCAACGCGTCGGGCATCGACAACGCGCTCGATGCGCTCTCGCTCACGGGCGGGTCGTCGGACGCGGCAAAGATCGACAGGCACCCGGAGCGGCGGTTCAAGGCCGCCTACGCCGCCTTCGAGGAGCGGCGGCTCAAGGAGGCCGAGGCCGACGGGAGCATGGCGGGGCTGCGGCTCAAGCAGAAGCAGGAGAAGCTTCGCAAGGAGTTTGAACGCAGCCCCGAGAACCCCTTCAACCAGGTCACGGCCGCCTACGACACCACCAAGGATGAGCTAAGGGACATTAGGGAGCGGGAGAAGTCCAAGATTGAGACTCGGCTTTCGGAGAAGAAGAAGTAGGGGTTGTTGTGTGCTGCTTATACGGCCTGGTTGGCCGTTCGTCTGCCTACATATCTACCTGATCGTTTACTGCTCCTTGTTGACATAGTCGAGCCGTCTACACCTTCCACACTCTCTCGTCCTATCCCTCCCTCGGCTCTCGCGTACTTACACCTACATACATATACACACGCACCGCATACTGCCTTGACCCAGCATAGCTGCATTGCTTGCCCAAAAAGTTGGATGATGTGGTTTGGCGCGGACAAAAGAAAGAACTCTCCCCTCAGGACTAGGTAGACGCCATAATCGAATCTAGTTTCTGTCCATCTGCCACTGTCTTTCCTGACGTCCATGACAAGTCTTTGGGCCAACGAGTTCTGACATCCATATCAGCCAGCCAGCCCGGCCCATCGTCAAACTGCTCGTTGAGCTACCCCGCAGCGAGCAGCGTCCCTACCCCACTAATGCCGTCATCCTGACTCAACTGCTCCTCAGGGGTGGCGGATCCATGCCGGGCCAACTGCAATGCGCGCGTTATGTCGCGACAATTAAGCACAGCCAGCCGCGTATGCGCCCGTGGCATGAGAGAACGTGCCTGCATTGATTGAATTGCTGTCTGCCAATCCATGTCGCGTTTCAACTTAACGAATGGCCCACGGCGCAAAATGAACGACACCAACGAAGACGACGACGACCACAACGATCACAACAACATAATCGCTCACCAACCGATAACGATCCTGAAATGGCGTCCGTAAAGATGGCGTCGCTGCCGTCGCTCAGGCGGCAGAACCTGCTTGCCGAATTGTATGCGAAACGAAGAGCATGGATTCTGGTGAAATATTCACCCATTAGCAGATATGAGCTGACGCTTGTTGACGTTGTCTGTCACGCAGCGCAGGACTGAAGCAGGCCCGTCCCGACGGCGTTTTCGTCAGTTTAACTCCCGGCGATCCGACCCTGTGGTCGGGCGTCTTGTTTGTTCGCAAAGGTGAGGGCAAAGTGCCGGCCCGAGTCACGCGAGTGGTTCCTCTGCTCGGGTCCCCGGAAACTAAAGGAAAAGGTTGAAACAGGGCCGTACGCGAACTCGATCCTGCGCTTCCAGATCTCGTTTCCCGACACGTACCCCCGCCTGCCGCCGCTGGTGACCTTCTCGACCGACATGTTCCACCCGCTCATCGCGCCCCTGACCACGTACATGTACACCACCGACATCCACGACAACGGCACCGTCAGCGCCACAGACGACGAGCGCCTGCCCCCGGGCGGCTTCAGCCTGCGTCACGGCTTCCCCGCCTGGTTCGGCAGGGGCAGCTCCCGGACCAGGGGTAACAGCAACGCCAACAGCCTGCAACAGACGCCCCCGAGGCCGCCGTTGGGCAGCGTCAGCGGCAGCAGTAACAACAACAACAACATCAACAACAATAACAACGGCACGCCGGCCTCGTCCTCCAAGATGTCGTCGGTCGGCGGCCCGCAGAGCCACCTGCGGACGGCTACGGCCAGGAGCGAAGACGTGTCGACATACGACGTGCTGCGCTACATGGCCAGCACCTTTGACGACGAGGCAGTGCTCGACTCGATCCCGCTCGAGGCCGCCGGGAACCCGGGCGCCTGGCACGCCTGGAGGACGCGGCAGCTGCAGAAACAGCCGCCGCCGCCGCCGCCGCCGCTGCAGCAGCGGGCGGGTTCGATTGATGGCGTCGCGGCCAGCGATGGGGTCGCCGCGTCGGATGCCCCGGCGTCGGTGGTGGCGCCTTCGGAGGATGGCAACAACAGCATCGCTGGAACGACGGCCGCCGGCAGCAGCGTCGGCGGTGCTGCGTCCATCGGCCCCCGGAAGCCTGGCGAGTGGAACTGGGACGGTGTGTGGGAGGACAGGGTCGACAGGCTAATCGCGGCCAGCCTGTCGGAGCAGGCGCTTTTTGGAAACGGCGTGGCTGACGAGGTGGTGAGTTGCCTGTGCCCAAACACTCTGACACTGGGGAATGTGTAGAGTTCATCATCGATGCGGTCTATTCTGTTGTTGACTTATTCTATCATCTCCAGATCCGATTTGTGAACATGGAGAGGAGCGATGTCGGGCTTGTACAGGAGAACCTGATCAGGACTCTCGGACCTTCTGTGTGAGGCTCCCCTGCTTTATTATCTGGGAGGCGCGAATCGCCCCTTACACCCTCCCCACTTGGACATGCCCTCATGTCTTGCTCAGAGAATTGCACCTGCCGCCCTCCAACGCAGACATTTGGGCGGCTCGGGGGCACCTCCTTGGTTTAGGCGGCAGTTTCCCTCGCCGCTGGATGGCGGAATCCAGCTGTGTTTTTGTTTTTTGTTCCTTTTTTTCTCTTTTGTCTTGTCGAGAATAGTTCGCATTAGACTGGCAGCCACCAATACCCCCAATGATTTATTCATCTTGATTTGATCGCATCCAACTCCCTAGACCAAATATCCGCATCCCATAGCATCAAGTGCTCACTTCGGGCTCTTTACAAGATTGATCACAGGGGGCCGTTCCGCTTTAATCTCCCTCCCTGTGCCCCGTTCATGGATAATGAGTAGCAGTTTACTCGTGGTTGGTGGCGTCGTGGTGCTCGTCCTCACAGTCGCCCTGGCCGGCTCGGCCCTGGTCTGCTTCAGAAACGGCCGCAGTCTGTTCTCGTCCCGTCGCCTATCGCGCAACTGCACCTGCTGGCCGGAGCGACAGCCCAGAAACAGCAACCACAACAACAACCACCCTTACACGTTCGCAGCGGACTCGTGGCGCGGGCTCGACAGCGTCCCGGACCTGAGGGCGACTCTAGAGCTGCAGCGTGGAGGGGGCTCGGCGGGTCAGAGCAGGAGGCGGACGCTTGAAGGTGTCGAACTGGCAGCGGAAACGGACAAAGACAAGGACAAGGAAGAAGAAGAGGTATGGCGGCCTCGGCGCTGCAACAATCTGACGTGGAGCTTCACGGACGTCACGACGGCCCGGACGGCAGAGCACGGAGAGGCGGCAAGACCCGGGACTGCGGCGTCGACGGCGACGGCGACGGCGACGACGGTAACAACGGAAACAACGCCCCGCAGCCCGAGCCCCTGCAGATTGTCAAGCGGCGCGAGAGCGTGCTCGGCGGCAGCCGCGGCAGCCGCGGCAGCAGCGGAAGAGGAGGTGGAGGTGGAGGTGGAGGTGGAGGTGGAACCAGCACGAGGTCGGGCAGCGGCGGGACGGACTCGGGCGGCAGCGTTGCTGAGCCCCCCGGCGGCGACGCGCCGCTGACGGTGCGGAAGCGGAGGGTGAACGGCGTCAGTGTCGGCGGAGGCGGTGTGGGCGTTGGAGCGGCGAGGAAGCCGCGCCTGTCTGGCAGCTGGACGTGGGGAGGCGGGCTGGCAGGCGTGCGGCGGGGGTGTGCTGGTAGCGTCGATGACGGTACGTTTGCTACCCATGCTTCAGTTATACGCACATTTGCCGACGTCGGCACTACTACTACTACTACAACAAAAAAAAAAAAAAAAAAAAAAAAAAAAAAAACGCTGGCTAGCTAACGTGAGTGAGAGCGGGCAGACGTCGACGACAACTACGATAAATGCGGCGGTCCCGTACCCAACAGTCTCGGTCCCGCCACCCCAAGGCCCCTGGCAGGCCTCACGCCACCACCGGCACCGACGTCCAGGACGCCCTCGCTCGAGTCGCGGTCCCAGTCCGTCGGCCCGACCTGGCGCTTCCTGCCGCCATCGCCACCCGTCTTCGGCGGCGGCGGCGACCCCTACGCCCGCGCCACGACCTGCCTGCCGTTTTTGGAGCCGCACGGCGGCGGCGGCGGCGCTGCTCACAACAATAACGACAATAGCCCCAACCATTACCGACAGCCCGACCCGTCGGTCCTCGTGCCCTGCGTCACGGTCACGCCCGACTGCAGGGGCGTGGACGCCGGGGCGCGCAGCTTCTGGGCCGCCGTGCAGGTGTCGACTGTGCTCTCGCGGCCAGAGGCCATGGTGGCCGGCAACAGGTTCGGGGATGTCTGGGGCGGCGGCGGTGGGCGACAGGCGCTGAGGGCTGTTGATGCGGACGAACTGGGTGGGTTATTTATGACGCATCCATTCGCTTGATTTTGATTGTTTGGACACGACGCGGAGCGGGTAGAGCAGGATTCGCTAACAACGCGAGTTCAGGATTACATCAATTCGGCTATCTATACGACGTCAAGCTCGAGGTGCTTCCCGTGCACGGAAACTCGGAAGTGCTCGAGATATTGGTCGATAAGGCGGCCCCGACGTGAGTCCGAACTCGTCCGTCGCATATCCCTTATGCCTCCTCAAACGTGATCTTGTCGAGTGAATACTTACGTCTTCTTGCTATAAAA
Source organism: Magnaporthiopsis rhizophila (assembly GCA_003049465.1). Taxonomy (NCBI): domain Eukaryota; kingdom Fungi; phylum Ascomycota; class Sordariomycetes; order Magnaporthales; family Magnaporthaceae; genus Magnaporthiopsis; species Magnaporthiopsis rhizophila. The sequence continues at coordinate 51,592 of PYSS01000172.1, forward strand.
AATAGCGTCCTTGAGCCGGGAGCAAGACTCCTGGCGCTCGCCCACATCCAGCTCGAACCCACCGACGCGGCGTCCACATCGCCCGGCCGCGAACCCGGCCAGAGGCACGACTCGGACGAGCTGATGAGAGACCTCGAGCTCCAGCTGGGCACGACGCGGACAGACTACCTGCGCGTGTGCCTGACGTACCGCCACTCGGGTTTCCCACAGCAGAAGCAAGCCACTATGCAAAGGTACAGAGAGCAGCAGTATCAAGCGCCGTCGGGCGACACACCATCGCCCTCGTCGCCGTCGGCGTCGGCCTCCGTGGCGGCCACGCACCGCATCGAGACCGAGGTCACGGCCACCATCGAGCGGCGCAACTCGGGCTCGCTGTGGTCTCCGACGCCGGCAGCCGCGCCGAACCCGCTGCTGCAGGTCGTGGCGTCATGTTGGGGGGTCCGGGCGGCGCGCGACGTCATGCGCCGCATCTCCGCCAGAGCCGCGGCCGAGGGTGTGATAGACAGGGCAGGGTCGACCACACCGGCTGGGTCGACACGGCCGCAGACCCCCTCGACGCCGACGCCAGCGGCTCAGGAGCCCGCTGCCGCTGCTGCTGCCGCCCTGCTCCGGAGACCTGCCACGACGGCACCGCCATCGTCGCCGCACCGGCCGCTGTCTCGTCTGACCGGCGCCTTCCCTCGGCCCAACCCCAAACCCGACCACCGCCAACAGCAGAACCACCATCCGGCGGTGAACGTGCCGGTCAGGCGCGCTAGCCTGCGGCGCGACAGCCTCGCCGAGCAGCGCGGCGTCATCGTCAACGGAGACCGCGCGCCGGCTCAGCCGGGGACGCCGGACCCGGCGCACAAGATCTGGGGCCAGATCCGGCGCGCTTCGTCGCACCTGCCCAAGCCGTCGCCCCAGCCGCCGCCGCCGTCGTTGCCGACGCGCGGCATGACCGTCGGGAGGCGTCTGGCTCCTGGCGGACTGGTCGCCAGCCGGGTGGAGGGGCTGCAGGCGCAAGCACAAGCACAGATGCGGCCACAAACGAGAGCGTCGGCGGAATCGCTAGGCGGCAGCAGCCGCCTCCAGACGCCGACGACGACTGGTAGTAGCCGTGGCAGGGAGACGGAGAGGCGACGCGAGGCGCTCTTGGAGACGGCGGTGCGGAATCGAAGGTCGCTTGGCATCGACACGTTGAGGAGCCTGGTTCCGAGCGAGACGGATGGGACTCTTGGAGGAGGCGCAGACCTTGGTGCGCGGCGACAGCAGCAGCAGCAGCCGCAGCGTGATGTCGGTCGGCGCGGCAGTGGCAAGGTGAAGAGAGAGTCTGGTGGGAGGTGGGGTTGGGCTGGTTGGTGGTGATGGTGCGTGGTGTCTCGAAGAAACGAAATGGAAGGCGCATTTATCATCAGCAATGCGTTACAAAGCACAAGAAAGGATGGGATAATCAAGACTTGTTTTCTGGTTTCGGTGCTGGCTCCATGCTCCCAGTTTTTGGCCGCCCCTTCTGTAACGCAGCAGCGCTCCATGGTGGGTTACCGTCCTCGTCGAACTCGGCCCACTGGAAAAAGGGGCAGCCGGCCTTGCCGGGCACGTTGCCCGCGTGGCACATCCAGAAGTATCTACCCCAATTCTCCATTTTCCGCTGCACCACCCGCAGGACGGTGGGGACGCGGCACTTGCACTTTGGGGTGAACTTCGGGTGGAAGGCGGCCTTGTAGTCGCGGTACGTGATGTTGATGCGCCTGTTGCCCGCCACGGGGTGCGGCTGGATCGCCTGGGCCGGGGCGATGCAGTGCTTCCACTCCTCCTGCATCTCGGCGTGCATGACGAGGAGCGAGTTGTGCGGCAGGTGGATCGAGATTTGGCCCTCGTTGGCGTCGTCCGGCGGCTGCTGGTGGGGTTCCTTTTCTTTCTTGTTGTCGTTTTTGCCGTTGTTGTTCTTGTTGCTTTTGGTGCCGACTTCATAGTCATGGCCATCTTCACCACCCTCGTTGCCGTCGTCGTCTCTGGGCACGACGCGCCGGACGCGGAACTCGCGCGCCACGCCCAGCGACAGCGACCCGATGACGGCGCGCGGCCCCAGGTACGTCAGCTGGTCGCTGTGCCAGCCCACGTTCTCGTGGGGGCCGTTGTAGCAGTTCACAAACGCGGCGTTGGGCACAAAGGGGTCGGGAGACTGGTGGTGCAGCTTCTGCCCGCCTGGGTATCGGGTCCGGATCCGTTCGGCCACCTCGCGCTGGACGGCCGCCTGGACCTTTGGCCGGACGGCCTCAAGCTGCGGGGTGAGGCGGCGGACGTCCTATTGGCACTTGATTTGAGCATCTGCGAGTTTTGTGGAGATAACAAGACAAGAGTACTTGGGAACCATGAGAGAGGATTATTCACATTTAGTTTGGCGCCGTTATAAAGATACTCGTACTTTTGCTGGTGCATCTCGTCGTAGCTGCCGACGTAGAAGCCCGAGGTGTGCGGGCTCGAGACGACATTGTCAAACAGCTTGAAGGTGATCTTCTCAAACGTCTCCGACTCGGCCAGCAGCTCCCTAAGCAGCGCGTTGGCCTCGTCCGCCGGCAGGAAGTTGTGCACTATGGTGCACGGCGTGTGCTCAGCGATGTCTATCGGATCGTACAGGAACAACGTCTTGCCCTTCCCCGACAGGCCCTTAGCTGTCCTCTTCTTAGCGGGGAGAGGGTCGGAAGAAGAAGAAGCCGCCGCTGATGTCGTGAATGATCTCAGGGATGACTGAGCACCGCCCGTGAAGGCTCGTGTCCCCCCACCGCCGGGTTTCCCAGGGACTAAGAAAGCCGCCGACAGCGACGCCGAGGCTTCGCCCACGGACCCGTCGTGGGCGAGCAGCACATCGAGCAGGAGAGCCTGGTCCAAGTCGGGGTGCAGCGACGACAGCAAGGCCAGCTTGAGGTCGGTGGAATCCGCGTCATCATCGTTGCTGGGCTTGGGCCGCTTTCTCGTCACAAACGCGTCCATGGCAGCAGGTATGGATGTGAACCATGTAGAAATGCGGTCTGTTTGGTTTCGGTCACGATGAGGAGAACAGGCAGCCCCACCAGATGTCGCGAAAAAGGCGCCCGACCATGTGATCCTGACAGCGCTTGCAAGGGGCACGAGTGGGCCCGCTATCCCCAGCTCGGTCGGCATGCGCATCCAGAAAAGTTGCCGAGGCTTATTCTGGCTGAGCCTTAGCACGTCAACGACCTCTGATACAGCCCAGCTCAGAGATATGGGTAATTACCAGCTGCCGCCTGCGCATCCCAGGTAGCCCTTGAGGATCGCGTAATCGTCAAGACCAACGCCCCGCTGGCCCAGCTCGGCGGGAAGGAAGGGGCCCATGGGAACCGCAGCCCGCCAAAAATACACCAAGCCAAAATCATGGCTGCCCCCATGCTAGAGTTCCGGACCCAGGGGTTCAACCCCTATGCCGTCAAGTACTCGCCCTACTACGATTCGCGCATCGCCGTCGCCAGCTCCGCCAACTTTGGCATCGTCGGCAACGGCCGCGTCTATGGCCTGGGGCTGACGGCGGCAGGCGTCCAGCTGGAAAAGGCGTGAGTGTTGTATTAAATCCATTCACACAAACAGCAAAAGCTGACCCGCTCCAGCTTTGACACCAACGATGCCCAGTATGACCTCGCCTGGTCTGAGCTCAACGAGAACCAGCTCCTCGTGGCCTGCGGCGACGGCTCCGTCAAGCTGTTCGACCTGGGCGTCAACGAGTTCCCCGTCATGAACTTCCACGAGCACAAGCGGGAGACCTTCTCCGTGTGCTGGAACCCTGTCACCAAGGACACCTTCCTGTCTAGCTCCTGGGACGGTACCGTCAAGATCGTGAGTTGTCTGATCTAGTCCCTTAGCTACGTCACGTGTCTGTCGCCGTCACTAGAAACTCCTGAGCTGATAGTTTCTGTCCTACCTAGTGGTCGCCCACCCGCAACCACTCGCTAAAGACGCTGCCCATCGGCAGCTGCGCCTACAGCGCCTCCTTCTGCCCCCTGAACCCGGCCCTCATCAGCGCCGCTTCCACAGACTCGTGCGTGCGCCTATTCGACCTGCGGACGCCCGTGTCGGCAAAGTACCACCTCGTGGCCACCATCCCGGTTCACGTGCCGTCGCAGCAGGAACCCGTCGGCGGCCCTCGCGCCCCGGTCCCACCCACCGAGGTGCTCACGCACGACTGGAACAAGTACCGCGACTCGGTCGTCGCCGCCGCCGGCGTCGACCGCGTCATCCGCACCTTTGACGTCCGTCACCCCTTGGCCGGGCCGCTGTCCTACATGGACGGCCACCAGTTCGCCGTCCGCCGCCTGGCCTGGAGCCCCCACGCGGCGGACCTGCTCGTGAGCGCGAGCTACGACATGACGGTCCGCCTCTGGTCCGACTCCTCGGCCGCCGCGCCGCCCCAGCCCGCCGGTATGCCGCCGCCGCCGTCGACGCCGGGCAGGGAGCTGGGCGTCATGAACCGCCACACCGAGTTCGCCACGGGCGTTGATTGGTGCTTGTTCGGTGCGGGAGGCTGGGTCGCTTCTTGCGCGTGGGACGAGCGGGTGCTGCTGTGGGACGCTAATGCCTTTCTCCGGAGGTGATGGTAATAATCCTAGTCTTAACAGCGCGAAAAACAACCCTTTCACGGCGAGTATTCCTAGGTCAAGTGGGAAGGGAGTTTGGGAGATTTTTTTCTTGTGACGATATCCTGCGAGGTCGGGGAATTCAATGAGCTGATACCCTATCACTCCTCTCCGGGTATTCCTTCGGATGAGGGACCTCTTAAGCTTCCTGGAGGGTTATGTTCCGCCTAAAGTGAGGACCAAGGAGGGAAGGACCCTCCCCTCCCGTCGCAAGTCAGTTCCAACTCACCGGGATCCTTGGTTGGTGCACCTGCAGGCGCAACGCCGCGCCAGACGTAAAGCAGACCACGCAATAGGTCCCCGGCTCGACTTGAGATGCGGCCCCTGTGACATTGGCAACTCGCAGTGGCACGATGCCCGTTGTGCGGTGGCCGTGCTGAGCCGTCACATAGAATCCAAGGCATTTTCGTAGCTAGGCACCAGAAATGGGTTCGGTTGCCCGACGCGCTTCCGTACTTTTCGATCTTCGTATTTTGATCTTATCCCAAAATGGCCGTATCGCCATAGCACACGCTTTTTTTCTCCCCGGAGCCACACACATGTCGTGGTACTTGGCGCTTTATCATCTGTTACTCACTTGGTGTCGTGTGGCAGGCTCGGTGAGTATGCCTCGTCATCCGATGTTTTTGCGTCCTCTGCGTCGAGATTTATCGTCTCTGCACGACCCTTCGCATTCGGCTCCTTCGCTCTTTCCCGCCCCAGCCTCCAAGCAAGCAGTTGAACGTTTCCTCGACCGAGACAACACAACATCGGGGCCGTCTCCTGCAAAAAAGGCACAGCCTACCTACCAAATCATCTCCAACCGCCCCCACGTCTTGATCATCAAGCTCTGGCCAGGGCGGCTATCCAGGCCACGCCTGCTAATCCCATCTCCAAGTGGCACCCATCTGCCCCTGCTATCCCAGCAGAGTGTAGGTTGGTCTATCCTCAACCCTACCCTCCACCCAAACTGCCACGGCATAGCCTTACAAGTGTGTACGTCTTGCGGCAGCCGGAAGGAGCCTGACAAAATGCAGCCGGACATCGGGCTCGTCATCGTCGCCGTCTGCTCTCCTTTTATTGCGATTCTGGTTATATGCTTCGTTTTCCGGCTTGCGAAAAGACGCGAGGCAGCGCAGGGAAGGGAGGACATAAAGGCTTGGGGGAATATGGGACGGGGTGCCGTGCCTGTCCAGGCCGGACGTTAGTATCGAGCATACTCTACTCTCCATGGGCGTGACCGAGACTGGGTAAAGGAAGATGAGGGCGGAGGACGGCAAACACGAAACTCGCCAGGTTCTGATTCTCAATCACTAAGTGCTATAGGTATGCATCGCTCTCGTATTCTTAATGGACGTCGCCGCTTGTACATTCAACCTCGCGACTACATCCTCTTGAAACAAACAAATCTCCCCAGTATATGACACCAGCATCCCGCTGCCCAAGATATCACCGCGTAGATAGCTGACTAGGCGAACAAGACCTTGACGCCCACAAGCAAGCTCCTAATGCCGCCGGTCCTCGGTGCCATCGACCCAGCTGGTGCAGTTGACACATCTCCGGGCCCTGCAGGGAAGTTGTGTTAGCATGAAGAAGCAGGCGGAGTCGGTATCGGCATCTTATTAAAGAATGGGACCGAAGGGGAAGATAAAAGAACGACGGTAACGGGATGGTTGCGTGAGCTAGTGCCAGGGAACATGCGTCGACATACTGCCACCAAGATACAAAGTTAGCGTTCGTGCCACCACACCAACACAGAGACCCCCGGAATACATGGACGTACCTTTTCGTTGATGCTTTTCCTGCAGTATGGGCATTTGCGGAGGTGCTTGATGATGGGGTCCTTGGCAAAGTACTGGTAGAGGCCCGCCAGCGCATAGAGCGAAATGCCAACGCCTAGGAAGTTGAGGGACTTGTTCACAAACGACCTGCACCCCACAAATCCCACTGGTCGTTAGATTTTCAAGGGAATCCCAACCCCGTGCTCATGTTGGAAGCGGATGCGAGGACGAGGAGCAGAACACAACTAACCCCCAAGCCATGATAACGGCGGAATCGTCCTGGGCCATCTTGATGGTGGGGTAGCCGCCATGCTTGGGATCGTAATTTGGCCCGGGCTTGAGGACGGCGAATTTTTCGTCCAGGTTTTTGTTCAGGGGCTACGACGTGGAGTCATTAGCAAGCAAGACATTTAAGGTGGAAATGGTTAGGCTAGGGTACATACCAGAAGCACACTCAGGGGAGGGAGCAGAATGTCGGAAACAAACGAGTTGACGATGGTGGTAAAGGCAGCAGCGAGACTGTATCGTTGTCAGTACAAGGTTAGCAAAAAGACCACGGGAGACTCGGGACTCACATCAATCCAAAAGCAATCTCCAAAATGTTGCCCTGCAGAGCAAAGTCGAGGAAGCCATCCCACAATCTACGGACCCGCCGCTCGCCGGGGAAGCTCTCCTCGGTCCGGAGGTTGGCGCTGCTGCTCGGGTCGTCCCGATAGCTCTCGCGGGTTTGCCTCCCTGGCATGTTGGGTAAATATTCGACTTCGACTGTCGGGGAGGTAAGGTGTTTGGCGTGACAAGAGGCAGAAATGCTGGGGGTCCAGAAGAGCGGTGGCGGTAGTCTGAAGCGTGAAGTGTGAATTGTGCTTGTTTTGTTTTGTTTGCAGGGATGCCCGCACGTTTGGCTGAATCCCCCCGTTTCGGGCGACAGCGTGCCAGCAAGAGTGGAGATGACAGGAGCCACGGGGTTGCAGCGCACGGGCCGTGGTAGATGAGAAGCCGTGGAGAAAGATCCCTACCCGATCAAAACGGTCGATCAGAGCAGTTTTTGTGACGTCATGGTCAGCCAATGGTTCGGACGATTTCCCTCATTGCTGTTGTAGAGCAAATGGGACGGCAGCACATTTCGGTCCAGTTCGTGGTGGCACATGGTGATTGCTGTGATTTGAAGAAGGCAGAAAGCAACAACCAACGAGTGTCGCTGCATCGGTCGAACGTAGCGAGGAAGAGATGATTGGGATTATTGTACAAGATAAAGGAATCAAGACGAGAAGCGTCAAAGTAAACTTCAACTCAGTACCTAAGCTCCAGGGATATCATGTGGCAGAGAAATCGCCAGAGACAAGAAAAATAATAATAAAATAAACAACCAGCCTGTAACCTCACACAGTCTCAGCGGCAGGCCTCCATGACTCCCTCCGCTCTCCTGCGGTGTCATTAGCCTCGCGGGTCGGCGACCCAGCGTCGCTCGCATCCCAGGGCCCACGGCCTTCGCGCCGGCCGCCCCTGCTGTAGACAAAAAACGAAGCAAAAATCCACGTCAGGCCGGCGAGCACGGTCAGGGCGAAGGCGGACCGGCTGGATCCAACGGACTTGCTACCTCCACGGGATGACGACCAGGTACCGTCCTTGTCCCCGCGATTGCGGCGGCGTCGCTTGCCGTACACAAAAGCCAAGCCAAAGATCCAGACCAGGGCGGCGAGCACGGCGAGCGCAAAGGCGGTCCAACTAAGCCCCCTAAACTTGGCGCCCACCACGGCCCGGAGCCCGACGCGGCCGGCCCTGTTCTCGACGATCTCGGCCAGCTTGTCGCCGCCGATGGTGGTCAGCAGCGTGCCGCAGAGGAGGGCGACGGCGGCGAGCGACAGCAAGACGACGTTGAGCTTGCTGAGCAGGCGACCTTTACTGGGGATCAGGGTCGCGACGAGGGCGCACAGCATCGCGAGGCCCGTGAAGAGCGTGCCCGCGATGAAGAGCCCCGCCATGGCCTGGAAGATCCGGGGCGCGTCCCTGGCCAGGTCGGCGAGGGCGGCACGGATCCGGCCGGGCACGCGGAGGTCGAGGTCGATGACGTCGATGACGTTGAGCTCCTGCAGCGGCTGCGTGCAGCGGCGCACGGCGAAGCCGCGGGTCGAGTCGTTGCCACCGCCCGCGTACTGGCCCGAGCAGACGGTCATGGCGTGCAGGGCGTAGAAGCGGTCGACGCCGATGGCGTCGGTGACGCCGTCGACGATGTCGTCGACGACGCCGTCCGTCTTGTTCTTGAGCTTGTCCTTGGCCTCGTCGATGATGGCGGGAAGCACGGCTCTCCGGACCGGGAGCAGATTCCTGCCGAGCCCGCTCGTGTCGAGCAGCACGATGTGGGTCTCGGGCATGAACCCGGGCTTGTAGCCGGCCAACAGGGTGAGCAGGGCGAATATGAAGGCCGCCAGCGAGATGAGAAGGGGCGCGAGGGCGAATAGTCGCTGTCGGCGAGGCGGCACCCCGCCGTCGATCCGATGACGAGAACGGCGAAACATCTTACTTAGAAGGAGGAGGAGGAGATGGTGTTTTTTTTTTTTTTTCTCGACGAGCGGGATAGGACTGTGAGAGATGGCACTGCAGAAGTGATGAGAGGCGTCGTTTCTTTTTTTTTTTTTTTTTTTTTTTAGCCCAAATCACGGCCTTTGTCCTTGGCTGGTCACCTGTTGGCGCCTGCGAGGAGGCGCGGCTGTCTGGTTCCGTCAAGCAGACAAAGAGAATCAAACGTTCTAGGCGGAAGCGGTCGCCACATTGGTATTAGAGAGGGAAAAAAGAAAATGAGAAGGGCGGGAGATATGCGTAGGTCGCTTGCGCGTGAACCTAGGTTCCTATATTTTACTCGACTAAAAGGAATGAACATACTCGAGTGCCTTACATGGCTGGATGATCATATTGCCGAGCCAAAGATTTGCAAAGGCCATTGGGCACTAGGCCTGCCTCCTGCTCTCCTCTGTGGGTGGATTGAATGGCAGCGAGGGACATGGTCGAGTCCATTATTACCAGATTTTATAGAAACAAGCTGGAGAAAGAAGCCTTTCAGGCTTGTAGTGAAGCAGGTATGGGAGGTGACGCATTCCTGCATCGCTGATCGGCGCCAGGCCAGGTAGGCGCGCAGCTGATCAATCAGCGTATTGGGCGAAACCCGGCGGGGTCTTTCTTCGATGAAGTAAGCTTTAGAGGCGACAGCGTCTGAGAGAGAAAAAAAAAAAAAAAAAAAAAAAAAAAAAAAAAAAAAAAAAAAACAGAAAAAAAAA
>PYSS01000173.1:0-59941 GCA_003049465.1 Magnaporthiopsis rhizophila
AAAAAAAAAAAAAAAAAAAAAAAAAAAAAAAAAAAAAAAAGGAGAAAAAAAAAGAAAAACAGGAAAAAAACAGGAAAAAAAAGCAGGGAGAAAAAAAGTAGAAGAAAACAATCTAGGGCACTCATGTGCGCGGTGATGCCTTAAAACACCAGCAATATGGCGATATTAACCCGCCAATGAAACAGTCAGCAAATAAGAGCTCTGCTCTGCTCGTCGTCAAGTAGCACCTGTGATAATGTCAAGCGCGTCCGGGACTTTTTTTAGACGAGGTCCAACGTTGCGCCAGGTCCGTTCGCGCCTTGGAGCCAGAAGGAGATGGACTTTGCTTCTCTCTTTCTGTGGTCTCATCATGTGCGACGACCCTGATGGCCGGCCATGCTCGAGGTCAGTCTGGCAAGCAACGCCTCTCTCGCCTCTCAAGCGCACACACACACACACACACGTGGAGCGGATTCGCCTGAGACATCCAAGGGGCGCGTCGGGGGAGACGAAATTTGCGGTGGCTGGGTCTCAAAAAGCTCGCATGCTCGCCTGGCTGCCGTGTGTGTCTCTCGTCAACACATGGAATGGGCGAGAAACGAGCCAGCCAGCCAGCCCCTTTTTGATAGATTCCATTGTATTTTGTTTTGTTATTTACCCCTTTAGCGAACGAAAAAAAAAAAAAAAAAAGATATTGTAGCACACAGATCGTATCCACACAACGCGTGGACGTTCGTGAACCCACCACAACCGACCAACATGGGAATGGGACGGGGCGTGTCCATAGGTAGTAGGCAGCCAGCCAGGGGCTACGCCTGAAGTCCCTCGAGCAGCCGCTCGAGTTCCTTCCACCCCTCGCTGCCCTCCCAGTTCTCCTTGGCCTTGCCCATGACGCTGCGCACGGCGGTGCGCGCTTTGCCCCTCCACCTGGTCCCGACGGCCTCGACGTCGGGCCCGTAGTTCTCGAGCACGGACACGAGCTCGTCCGTCCGCGCCACCACCTCGTCCCACGCCGCCTGCTCCAGGCGCCAGTTGCCCTTGGGCTTGGGGGTATCGCCTCCAGTAGTAGCGGCAGTGGTGGTAGAGGGCGGCGCGAGGGTCGAGGCACCGCCGCCGCCGGAGACCCCCACACCACCCCCGCCGATGGCGGCGCGCCACGCCTTCTCGGCCGCGTCGATGGCGCCCGCGTCGTCGCGTCGCCACGCCCGCTCGCGCCCGACCAGCACCCAGAGCTCCGAGCGGGTCGTGATGAGCGGCACCATGGACCCCTCGATCAGGTCGACGACCTGCCTCTGCAGCGACCCGCGCGGGGGCTCGTACACTCCTCCTCCTCCTTCTGTAGCTTCCGGCTTGGGCGCCGACATGAGCACCTGGTCCACCAGCAGCTTGAGCACGTCGACGTCAAGAGCGTCTTCCGTTGCCCGGATTCGCACAATCTGCCGGAGGGCAGGCAGTATCTCGTTGACCGCAGGGGGTCTCGTCCGCGCCGCTAGGGTTAGGACGTTGTCCCAGATGCGCCAGTTGTCGTGCGCGATGGACGCTCCTCGCTTGTATGCCGCGAGCGACTGCGTGAGCAGCGTGGCTGGGTCTTTCTTGGCGCCAGCGATCAGTGCGGGGTCGACGTCAGCGTCATCATCGTGGCCTCTGTTCACGCTCGTCGTGGCGTCAACGGCGGGTTCGCCGTCTGCACCGCCCTCGGGACCCTGCTTCTTCTTCTTCTTCTTCTCCTCCTTGGCCGCGTCCACGGCCTCGCAGTGCATGCTATACAGCGCACTACCGAGGTTGCTCCAGGTGCGAGCGTCCTCTCCGCCCTCCACGGCGCCCGCGGAACCGATGGCGCGCCGGAAAGCATCGGCCGCGTCGGCAAAGCGGGCGAGGCGCAGGTTGATGTCTCCAAGGCGCGACCACATCTCCGGGCTGAGCCGGTTGGCCGTGGTAGCTTTAATGTAGGCCTCCCGAGCCGCCTCCCAGTCGCGCTTCTGGAGGCAGTGCTCGCCCAGCGACCGCTGCGCGCGCGCATACCGCCGCCCCGACAGCTCCCAGGCCCTCTCATAGTGCGCGGGCTCCTGCTCCATCTCGCCGAGGATGCAGAACAGACGCGGCGCTTCCGGCGGCTGGGGGTCCCGCTCGGGGCCCATGAAGGCCGACGACCGTAGCTCCGACACGTCGACGTCGAGATCTTCCAGGCCGGGTCCGGGATTTGCGACAGGGTCCGTAGGCTGGAAGAGGCGCCAGCGCAGCACGGCGCGTCCCTTCTCCTCGCTTCCCGAGCCGCGTCCGCCATCGTCCTCTTCGCCTTGTGCGCCGGCTGTTGCGAGGCAGAGAGAGACTTCGGCCCATAGACGCAGACGCTTGAAGATGTCGAGCGCGGCGACCAGGGAGCCGACCCCGGTCCATGCAAACGCTAGCTCAGACTCCAGGTGCCAGCGCGGCGGAGAGGAAAGACTGTGGATGAACTGGAGTCGGACATGGGCAGGAGCAGATTCTGATGGGTTTGCCTTGGGGAAGAACGAGGTGGGCTTGTTCGGGACTGGTTTGGCCTCGTCCGGAGCCGTGACCGCTATTTTCGGTGCAATAACACCTGGTGTAGAGTTTTCGCCCGCATGCTTCTCCTGACTACCATTCGTCGTCTCCTCCTTGGTGCTTTTGCTGGGAGCGGGCGTTTCCGTGTCGACAATAACCTGATCTACAACAGCCTGCATTTGCAGTACGCCTCGTTCGACCGTCCGGCTCCGATGGATCTCGATCCTCGACCGTACCAGAAGCGCGTGTGTGTAAATCTGCCAGTTCGTCGACTTGTCGGAAACGACTCGCTCGGCAAAAGGCAAGATTTCTTCCGAAGTCAACGAGTCGGTTGGCGCGAAGGCGTCCTTGATGGTGGCTTCGGCGAGGAGTATGATTTGGTCTAGAGGAGAGAGCTGCGGCTGGTCATCTGGGGGCATCCCTTGCAGCGCTTCGGGGACACCAGCGGACGCCTGTTCCTTGGAAGTGTCTCCCCCTTCAGAGCCCTTGGATTTTGCATCGGTAAAGTCGACCTGCTCCAGCAGCGTATCGTCGTTGAGCGGGACGGCCTCCGGCGCAGATTGTGCGCTCTGGGTCTTGACGGCGTCGTCCTCGGCCGCGCTCTTGGCCAGCACGACGAGTTGGCTGGTGCTTTTCTCCTGGAACCTCGTGCGCTTCCCCAGAGCACCGGAGAGCGCGTATGCGAAACCAGTTGACACCGAGGCCTCAGCAAGTGCCTGTTTGGCCTTTACATCAAGTCCTAGCATGATGCACACATTGGACTTTTCGACAAGGAACTGTGCCTTCTGACGCCGTGTCAACGCAGAAATGTCTTGCTCGGCATCGGCCAACGATTTGAGGATTTGCTCTTGCAGGCTAGGTACATCGCTCCACTGAGCGCCCCTGTTGAAGGCGGACCCCGAACTCAGAGAGGGCTGGATGAACAGCTTGTGATGCCAGACGAGCACACGCAGACGCAGCCATGGCAGGCTAGACAGGGCAGGGTCGCCACCATCACGGCCAGCCGCATCTTTGAGTTCAGCATCCAGCTCGGAGAGGCGCGTGGCGAGCGCATACCGTGCTAGACAGAACAGTTCGATGCTGGGGATATAGGGGTAGACCGAGACTCCATCCACGTCCAACGACTTGAGACAGAGCGCGCGGGCGCTGTTTGTCTTTCCCTGGGCTTCTGATGCCGAGGCGACAGCTTCGACCTCCTTCTCGAAGAGCGCGTCGACAGAGTGTACGGATTCCAGTACCGGGCCGGTGACGTTCAACTGCAGGAACGCGTTGAAGGCGGCCAACCCGACCGCGGCGATTTGGGAAGGAGTTGGCGAAAGAGCATGGCTCCCTCCATCGCGACCTGCGGGCTGTGGCGCCTGGGTGGTTTCTGCAGGCGCAACGACGTCCCTCACAAGATCGTGGATCAGCGCCTGGGCGGGCTCCGAGGCCAGAACGGCCAAATACTCGCCGGCCCCGATCTGCGCCAACAGATCGCCAGCCATGGATGAGCTGTGCGCCAGGGCGACTTGAGCGCAAACTCCCGCGGAAGAGAGAAAGGCAAACAAGTAAATACCAGTGACAATAGTAATGGAGATTTAAAAGTGACTTTCGCTTGTGATAAACCAAAGTCTTCAAATCGCAAACCGCCAGGCAGCCACAGCAAGCAACCCCACCAAAGCTGCAGGGGGGAAATTTTTGCGCCAGCTGCTGTTGACGTCGCTGGAGGGGTAGCAAAACGGGTGGGGTCGCATTACTGGCGCCACCATCACGTGCGTCTGGTCGGGCCCAGCACCGCCAGAAGTTTGCGCTTCCGTTTAATTATTATCTCCCGTCGCGAGGGTGTTTTAAACGAAGCGCCTGGCAACACGAGCCACCTTCAAACTCAACAACATCGCCAGAAGCCGCACCAGATTGTACATAATACCATGCTGTTACTGCAGGTGCTATATACACTGTTGTCTACCCCATACTATCCCAAAAATCTGCCATCCATAACATCCCAAGATTCCCAACAGCCTCCCCTCCTCACCACATCCCCGCTACGTCTCCCTACCACCTCAGCCCAGGTTTCGCTGGACAAGGGCGGCAAAGTTGGGGTTGCCGGCCGCCGAGAAGTCGTGGTTCCAGTACTGGTGCACGTCGTGGTACGGGATGGCGCTGGTGTTGGAGCCGGGCTGCGACGGCCCCTGGCGCGCCGACGCGAACGCGAGCCGGTTCATGGCCTGCGGCCGGATGTAGGTCGTGCCGCCGCCGGGGCGGGCCTGGTAGGAGGTGCAGCCGCTGCACTTTGCCGTGATCTGCCAGTGCGTGCCGTTGACCCGCGTCCCCGTCCTGAAGACCTGGTACGACGCGCCATTGTACATGGCAGGGGCCGCGCGCTGTCTAAAAGGACGCGAGCAACAAGGAGCGGCTTGAGAGTCAGAAAAAAAAAAACGACAACAAGAGGTAGGTACGTAGGTAGGTAGCTGTGTCTTAGGGGGTGCCCAACTCACGTTGCCCACCGCGACGAGATCACCACGTTCTGCCCGCCCGCGTACGCCACCGTCAGTGGGTTAAAGGTCATGCCTCCGCCCCAGGCCATGCCGGCCCAGCCGACCTCGCGCGGCGCCACGATCTGCACCACGACGTCGTAGGCCTCGTTCGACCTCGCGTCGCTCGGCACCGCCACCCGGAACTGGATCGGGTTGGTGCCCAGGTTGTACTTCCCCGCGTACGACGAGAAGGTGAAGCCTGTTTCGCGGTCCAGCACCGTCGTCGTCTGGCCCGCTACACCATCTGCTCTCCATTCGCCGGTCGTGTTTTTGTCAGCTCCCATTCTTCTTCTTATCCCCGTCCAATCTCAATAATGAGAGCGGAGCAACTGCACGCACCAACGCCCACCATCGTGGCCGCTGCCGCCCATAGCACACTCGACGTCCAGCGCATCGCGGCGAGTGAACGGGTCTGTAGGGCAGATACTGGTCCTTCTCGCGGGGATTGGTCGGAAAGTTAAAACGCCTAAAAAAGTCGACTCTACAGTCTTTGGCAACGTATCGCGAGGGTTATTCGGCAGGCCAAATAAATAAAATTCCAGTGATTCGGGGAAACTGGGCTGGGCTGCCGATATTATCCTTTTTATTCTTTTTTTATTTCGTCACACGCGATGCAAAACTCGTGCCTCGACCCTCGAAAAAAAAGTTGGTAAAGATTCCAGAGCCACAGCGATGGCACCCCAACGCATACCTTTTTAGATTACCAGTAGGTCGCCCTCCTGGTGTCCTCTCAGCTCCAACCCAGGTTTCGCCCCCCACAATCCCCTTTGCCAACGCATAATTGCCGTCTCCTGACGAGAGAACTGGCGTATACGGAACGGACGGGAGTGGTGGTGGAGTGGGCGATAGCCACCGCCCAGCCGCCCGGCGCGCCAACTCTTTTGGTGATGCTTGCCCATGGTTCATCCGGCTTTGGACCCTCCGTCGCAGCGGCATGGTGCTCGGAGAGAAGTTCTTTTTTTGGAAGGTACACGGCGCCTATCACAGGATAATTGAGAATATTGAGGTAGCTCGGAGGCGAGAGGCTTCCCAGTTCCAGTCAAACCCGCTGGGAGAGCCATGCATCCATCCCTATTTAACCGCATATTGCTCGCCACCCCTCCTTTCTTGGGAGCCTAAATGAGTAATCCCATGCAAATCATTCGCGGTTCGGACGAGAGCACGTTTTCTCGCTGTCGTGCTTTGTTGTCCTTTGTTACCACGGTCTTGGGGCTAGGCGTCCACAGCACCCACGTCGCAGTCTCTCCATGCCAACCACGCATGTCGGCGTATTCGGGGAAATCGGGCGACATCTCCCTTCTTGTTGCTCCATACAGATATCAGAAGCAAGCGAACATGAGTTGGGACAAACGCTCCGGATCTCTGCCACGTGCCGAGGTCGGCTTGGCTGTTGACCTGCTTCAATATATCTGGAGGGGTTCGGCCCGTACATACCTACCTATATGGTGAGAGCCCTAAAAATAGATAACATGGTGAGAAACCGTCGTCTATCATACAGCCTCGAACATGACCCTTTTCCCTTGCGATACACAAGGTGCCTATCCCCACAAGAATCTCACTTTTCAACTTCTCAGGTGTACCGATATCTATCATAGTAGCCATCTAGGTTCTTGGCAGATAAATACCACCAGGACTGCCAAAGGTCCCCGTATCGGAATGTTGCTGCCGATAGCGGGAAACCACTCCCGATGACCACCGCTTTTGTGTACCGGCTGATGAGTGAACACCATACCTACCATTGGGCAATGCCCGGCTTGGCTGCCATTTTATTGACTGCCTCGCTATAAAAAGGTCACGCCGCCTAGACCGTCCATCCGCCTTTGCCATTGCTTCCCAGAATAGCATGCAAATCGTTGGGCAATAATACGCTGTCGTTTTTTTCTGCTGCTGCGATTCCATCTGCCCTCGGCAGGAAATCGCACGACGAGCGCGCGTCTCTGGCTTCGTGATCTAGAATAGTGTCGTTGGGTGAAAATTGCGTCGCCTGCTAATAGCGCGGCGCTGCAGGTGATGTAGCGTGTTCAACACAACAATAAGGATACCCCCGGCGAGAGGTAGAGGCTGCAACACGGTCGTGCTCCTTGCCAAGTATTTGCGTCGCTTTCTCCGAGAAAATCATCCCGGGCGTCCACCAGACACACTAGAATAAGCGTCAAACGCGGTATCCAAACACAGATGGTGACCATGATAGCCCGACTTCGTATGGGAACTGATATTATGACAAAGCTTGCTCGCTACGCGTGTTTAGAACGACACCCTTGTGAGGGCAGGGCGTGAGAATTTGAGACGTTAATTGCTGACACGATGGTGAATCAATCAAGCGAGCACCGATTCTTCGGGTCGATATGCTGCAACAGGAATCTCCCTAATCATGTGCCGTATAAACCAGCCCATGGGCCGCCATGTATACCAAGCTGCCAACACGAAGCTCATGCAACAAGATTATTTCTTGCCGCGCTTGCGGCCAGGCACAACCTTGAACCCGGCGCCCTGGATGGCGCCCTCGCCGCCCGTGTTGCCGCCGTTGGTGGCAGCAGCGCCACCGCTGCCCTTCTTGGCGACTTCACTCCAGCCCTTATTATCGGAGTTGGCAGCCGACGAAGCTCCTGGACCGCTGGCGCCGCCGCGACCACCCGCCGGCTGCTTCTCCACCACGCCCTTGTCGGCGAGCTTCTTGCGCCGCACAAACTCCTCCGCAAAGTGACGGCCATCCATGGTCGTGGAGCTGGCGTACACCGCATCGGAGATCAGGGTCTGGTCGAGAGGAAGGACAAGCAAGGTCGAGGCAAATGTATCAACTGTATGGCAGGTTGTTAGCAACGGAACGGGTACTATAAAGTCACGGCCGGACGGCAAAGATGCAACTCACTGTCGATTCCGCCAGTGATACCGCGGCCCAGCTCACGGCGAAGCCACTTGTTGAACTCTTCCATGGCGGCCCCAACCGTGTCAGGCTTGGTGGCGGGCGCCACGTTGGGTCTCGAGATGGCAGACTTGGCAGCCGTGGTGGCGGCAGTTTTGCCGGCCGCAGAATTAGCGGCGCGGGCAGGCTGCTGCTGGCCCAAAGGAGCGGCCGGGACCTTGACTTTTCCACCAGCACCGACGGTTGCCCATCCAGTGACCGTGGGTCCACCAGCAACGGCGGCGGCGGCATTCATGGGGGCTCCTCCAGGCTGGCCGACCTTGCTCGCCAGATCGGCGTAGCGTTTGCCCATGGTGTTATTGTTAATGATAGCAGTCGCCGTGGCGGCGGCAGCCTGCTCCTGGGCTCTAGCGAGGCGTTGCTTACGAGCCTCCTCTTCACGCTGAATCTCGGCCAGGGTCTTCTTCTTCTCGGCATTGGTCGCAGCGGCGGCAGGTCCCGTGGCGGGGCTTGCGTTGCCACCCTTGGCGCCGCCGGCGGTGGGCTTGGCCCAAGCGCTCGCAGACGCCGAAGGAGTTACAGGCGAACCGCTGCCCCAGGTGCTCGAGGTGGGGAGAATGGGAGCAGCGCCGCTCACGGCCGTCTTTTCACGCTCACGGGCGAGAGCAGCCTCCTGCTCGAGGATCGCGCGGCGGGCAGCAGCGGCCGCGACCTCAGCGCGAGCGGCCTTCTTTGCCTCGGCCTCCTGAATCTCACGGAAGTTCGGTCCCTTCTGCTGCTCGGGCTCCGCGCGGGCCCAGGGGGCGAGCGGAGGGGCCGTCTGGGTGGCAGAGAGACTCTCGGGAGTTCCCGAATGAGACCGGCTGACGGCGAATTGATCAGGTAATGTTGAACGGGTCCTCTGGGCGGTTGGCGCAGCAAGCGGCGCGCCCGCTGGAGGTGGGAATGGCATCAAAACGCCGCTCTCTAGGGGCCGAGCCTGCTTGGCAGCAGCGGCCTGTGTCTTCTGGACCTGCTGTGTCAGGGAGAGCATATTGGCTTGAGCCTGAGCCTGAGCCTGAGCTGCAGCCTTCTTGCTCTGATCCTGTTGGGCCTTGGCAACCTCTTCAACAATCTGCGCTGCATCTTGCGGCGCCGATGGCTTGGCAGTGGCCTCATCGGCTGCAGACTCTTCGGCAGCGATGGGCTTCGCCGTCGCTGTCGAGGGCTCCCCAGACTCTTCGGCGTCTCTCTGGGCCCGGATCTCCTGGAACTCCTTTAGTCGAGCGCTAAAGCCCTGGGAATCCTGTTGGAGCTGATCAACACCAGGAAGTTGGCTACGAAGGCTGGCATCGAAGGTGGGGATGCTGGGAGCAGACGTGGCAGTCCCGGCAGCCGGGCGCTGAGGCTGAAGCATGTTTGGGAGCACACCAGCGCCGCCCTGCAAGCTCGCGAGCATCTGGCGCTCTTGAACATTCAGGTCGTTCTGAAAGATGTCCGTCGGCGCAGCGGCGAGACCCGACTGTGGAAGTCCCTGAGTGGTGCCATCGAAATAGGAGGGTCCGACAGCCGAGGCTCCAATGGTGCCAATGGCCGCTTGAGGGGGCATACCAATGGGAGACGTCATGCTGCTGAAGCTAGGCTGGCTCTGCAAGCTGTGAGCGCTCGAGTGATGATGCAGGACGCCTGGAACGCCACCCTGCATCGCGATCTTGCTGAGAACCTGTTGCTGGGCCATAAACTCGCGCTGCCGGTGCATCAAGAATTGCTCCTCCTGCTTGCGCCGCTCCAGATTGTTCTGTTCCTCAGCCGTAAGTGTGCGCCCGAAGCTCGGGAACGCACCCACGAGGGGAGGGATGACACCGCGCGCGTCACCCTGCGAGAAGGGACCGGCCTGCGATGGCGGCCCATGGGCCACGCCGATTTGGGGCACGAGGAAAGGCTCGCGGGAGTTGCCGATGCGACGAATGAGCTGACCCAGAGGCTCGAAGTCGTCGTCTTCAATCCGCTTGACTCGGAGGTCGGGAGTGAAGAAGTTGGCCTTGTACCAGTCATTCATCTCCAAGCCAGTGAAAGGGCCCTGGGTGCTTCCCTGGGGATCCAGGTACACCCACCTCATGCGATCAGGCATGACCATAGTTCGCGCCTGGGCTTGGGTAGGCGGGGTGTCGCTCTGTGCATGGATCCCTGGAAACGACTGTGCTGACGTGACAGCAGCGGCGAAGGGCGGCGCCTGACTGGTAGACGTTGGTCCTTGAGCAGGCTCGGCCGTGGAGAAGAGGCCCTGCGCCCGGACGGCATCAGACGTTGGGAAGAGCTCTTCAAACATGCCGGAGCGGCCGCCACGCAGCGGGCTGTCCGTCTCCCGGGGCTGGGCCCCAGCAGCGCTTCGCCCAATGGCGCCTAACGGGTTCACCTGGCGGAAATCCGCAAGAGGGTCGGCGAGAGTCTCATGATCGGGCACCTGCATCTGCGCCTGCATGGCGGCGGGGAATAGCGATCCAAGCTTGGAGCCACCACGGAGAGAACCGCCCGCGCTGGCTGGACCGAAGACGGTGCCCAGGCCACCTAGGCCACCCGCGGGAGACTGGATGTCGGGGCTGAAGATGGAGTTGCCAAACGGGTTCGAGAAACCGGCGCGCTCTCGATCAGGAGTAGCCGAGGTCGGTCCCGAAGGCCAGCCTGTCAGGGTATTAAGGGGATGGAACCCCTTGTTCGCCCCAGCACTTGAAGTTTCGCTGCGGTCACCCGCACTTCCCTCCATATTTGCCGCAGTGGGAAATCCGCGGGCGATCGCACCAAACCCTGACGGCTGCTCCGCGCCTTGACCGGGAGCATTTCCTGCGCCAAAGTCGCCGGCGCTCGTCTCGTCGTCTCCGCGTTCGGCAGGTGGGCTGCGGTAGGGGTTCGTCTCGGGGGTGCCCGTCTCCTCCTTCTGTCCACCAAGGTTTAGACCTGCCATCCCGAAGTCACCTGCGGAGCCCTTGACGGGGGTTTCGAAGACGTTTCCACGCGGACCCCCCACCTGCTGAGGGGACGGGCTAGTGCCTTCGCGGAGAGAGCCGAGGTTACCGCCATCTTCTCCGAAAGGGTCAGTGTCGGTCCGAGGACGGGGGCGCCAGGATCGACCGGGCTCCGTCGCCGCCGCGGCCTCGTTTCCCTTTGCACCAGAAGATCCTTCCAAGGGGGAGACGAGGTTGTCTTTGGGAATCAGATGCGCGAGGCGGCTCTCTCGCGCGCCCGTGAAGCGCTTGTCGCCGATGGCCGAGGACGTCATGGAAAAGTTGCCAAAGCTACCCATAGGCGACGGGGCTGCCGCTTGCGCAGAGGGCGCACCCCACAGCGTAGAGGCAGCCGCAAATCCAGACGCGCCAGAGCCAGCTGTGCCGGTGGTGTTGGAGCGCGCAAGCGAGGCGAATCCCGTCGATCGTGTGGGCGGTGCCTCTCGGTTAATCGCCGACAGATCCTCGGTCGGTTCCTCGAATGTGTCCTCCTTTTCCTCGAGGCTCCGGCGACCAAACCATGAGGACGAGTCGCCGCGCGCGAATCGGTTTCCGGTCGGGGAGACGAGGCCGTCAACAGAGAACGGACTCGCATCGCCAGTCTCTCGGCGCCGGGTCCCCGGTCGTGATGCGGTCGAAGGGGACGAGGCCACAAAGGTGCCGCCATGGGAGACGGATGCCTTCCGCCCGTTGATGCCTCCTGCCTGGTGGGTTCCATCCTTGTTTTGCTGAGGCGGCTTTATTGTGGAGTTGACGTCGGAATTGAATAGCTATCCATCAGGCATATGTTAGAGACACAAGTGCCGCCAGTCGCCATGCGGCGGGTGGATGTCTTGTCACCATGGCTATGGCAATGTAACACGCGGACAGGACGATGACGCACCTCCTTCTCCTCGGCTGACATCTCCTGCAAGCCGATGGGCTTGACTGTGCCGCTGGCGTCCCAGCATACGCTAGGATCTTGCGGAACAATGGCTTCGTTACCCTTTCCCCAGTTCCTGGCCGCGTTCCCGTTGACAGGCGCCGGGGACCAGCCGGCGACAAACAAGCTCTCGACGTTGGCGGCAGCACCAGTATCAGACACCTTGTAGATCTCTAGTAGTTGTTCCTTCGTGTAACGCAGCGACCCGTCGAACGGAACAACGTCGACCGGGGTGGGCTGTGCCTGGGGCGCGGGGCCGTCGGCTGGCGGGGGTGGCTGCGACGTGGACTGGTTGTTGAAAGGAGTGGTTGATGAGCGGCGGAAGGTCATAGTGCCGTTGGTCGACCGGCCATCACGTCGAGACCTATCAGTAGCACAAACAGGCACGCGTTAGTTCAAGACTGCTCCTGCGGGGGAGGCGCGCTTGCATGGCCCCATCAAGGGGTTGGCACCCCCGCCCGCATCGCGTCCAAGGAGCACGCAGGCCACGCAGGCACGCACCACTCTCCGCTGCCACTTCCGCGACCGTCACGGCCGCCTCTAGAATCGCGGCTCGATTGGCCAGCGGCCGCTGATGCGAAGCTCGATGGGAGTTGGGAGGGCATTTCGAATGGCTGTTGCTCGTGAAGACCGATTGGCACTGCAATGGAGGCGGACTGTGAGCACGACAAGGGCGCGGTAACTTGGCGATCGGTTGGGGCACAATCTAGGTTGACCAAGACGCACACGCGAAGCAGCAGTCGGGGCTGTGTTGGAAAAAGAAGCTTCGGAGCTTAAATCTATGGCGATATTTTGCCCCGGCAAAAAAAGGTGCGACGATGAGTGATGCTGATGGATACAGGGGTACCGATGGGCAGATGGAAGTCGGCAGGTTGCGGGATAATGAGGGTAGAGGTGCTGGGTACAATCGAAGGTGTCGAACAGAGTTTGTGCAGGCTTGCTGGATTTTTGTCGATTTTGCGCGTGGGTTTGGCAAAGTAAATGGAGTGCGAAGACTGAGAGGCAAGCTTCAAGTTTGGATTTGTGCCTTGAGAAAATCCACGGCGAAAAGTTGAGGCACCGGGCTGGGCCTCCCGACTCCATGTGGAGCCCATTCACTGGATCCAGTAACCGCTGTCTTTGGACACAGCGATTCGCCAGAACCTGAGCGGCTCGCCGCAACCAGGCACGTGCACGGCCCCGCCGAGTGCCAGGCACTTGACTGTTCACGTGACACTGCTGTTTTATGGGGGAAGGCGCGGGCTGCCGTTATTCGTAAATAGAAGCTTCGACTGCCGTCAACGAATCAGACGAGACGCGTCACGATGACCCTTCAACCACCGTACCGCCCTGACATGTTTC
Organism: Magnaporthiopsis rhizophila; assembly: GCA_003049465.1. Taxonomy (NCBI): domain Eukaryota; kingdom Fungi; phylum Ascomycota; class Sordariomycetes; order Magnaporthales; family Magnaporthaceae; genus Magnaporthiopsis; species Magnaporthiopsis rhizophila. The sequence continues at coordinate 13,123 of PYSS01000173.1, forward strand.
CAAACCATCCGAAGTAAATCATTTTCAGCTTAATCTCTCGTTTGTGTTATAAAAAGGCGTGTATTGTAGCCTGCATTTATACTGGAATATCGGTGTTTCAGGGTGTCGATCACTGCAGCCGTTTCTCGTTTGGGGGCGCAACCCCCTGAGGGAACTTGTCGAGCCCAACCTTAAGGTCATGTGCTGGCTCAAGTCTGCTCGTCGCCGACCTGCTGGGCTCGCCTCGAGCACCTATGGTCGAGCCACCTGCCGACCTAGGTGGAAGAAAGCTCAGGGAACATTCCATCTCTTTATTCGGTAGGCGATTTTGGCGACCACTGTCGACCCGATACGCGATTCGTGGTTTGCGATTCTGTCCAGGGTGGCATTCGGGCACCGGGCACCGCAACTACCGCCTGGCTCCCGCACCCAGGCTGAGCCACACGACCGCTTGAGTAGCGCAATCGCGAGATGGCGTTACATTCATCAGATTGGGTTCATCTCTTGAGCCAGCCCCCAATCTTTACTCATATTCCCCGCGCCCTCCCTGGGCTGGCACCCCAGTGATTATTCGTTGTGTTGGGGCCATATTCCCTCCTCCCTTGCCGGGGCGACAAGCACACTCAGCTCGCCAGACCACACCCGGAAACTCGCCCGAGCGTGCAGAGTCTCGTTCCGGCGTCGATCCTCCCGACAGACAGAATCAGCGGCTGTGAAATGACCTAATATTATAGGCGATATGCGGGCGAGAGCCTCCCGCACCAGGCGCAATCCCGTGTGTGTGGCGTTAAAGAGGCGAAGCGTGGGGCGCGATGCTGGCTCAACCGGATGAAGACAGCGTGCCTGGCGCATGCAGCCGGAAGGCCCAGAGATCGGTCCCGAGATGCTTGTCCACGGTCATCCCGCCGCGTGATTTCGGGCCCTGAACATCATTCGCGGCGACCAGCGGCCCCGAACCCGTCAACCCCACACTGCCCTCACTGCTATTCTTGGCATTCTCACTGTCCTTTCCCCTCCTTCACAGGAGGCTGGTCGATTGCTGGATGCAACCAAAGCGATGCCGTTACTACCCATCTTCTCCCGTTTCGTGCGACCTGCATCAAAACCCCACAGAGCGAAGCACCAAGGCCCCCAATGCAGGGGCACAATCTGATTCTATTGTGGCACGGCACATTAGATGCTGTCGATCGTCGCACAGCCGTGGTCTTACAAGGTGGTCTAGCCACTCGGCATTGGTGGCCTACGGGCTACAAGGAGTCGGTTTTCACATACCACTAACATGTATATCAAGACCAGCAGGTACGACCCGGCCATCTAAGGATGACCATGTGCCTCCCAACTCATCCTGCCGCGTCCATCTTAGCTTTAAGAGCGCCACCTCACGCCATATATGCAACTCCTGTGTGCGGACATAACAAGCCATACTTGACAACATACCTACCCTAACCTTTCCTATTCTTCTTTGCGGTTGGCCTCATGCAAGCCTTGATCCTCTCCGTCTTTTTCGTACGAGCGGTGGTGGGACAAGGGACACCAGGGCAACAAGGCCAGCAAACCAACAACACACAATGTTTTTTTCCAAGCGGGAAGCTCCATGAGAAGGGGATCGCATGCGGCAACGGTGCTGCCAGTTCCTGCTGCGAACTGGGCCAAAGTAGGTGATACTCACACACTCTCTCCCGCTTCCTTCCCACATATAGCAGCACCAGGGCTCTCTCACACCCCGGGTTCTTCATGCCGACACCTGGGACGAGATTACTGACAAGACCACTTTGTCTATCACGTTAGCCTGCCTGAGCAATGGACTATGCTGGAATCCGGCATTCAACCAAATAGCCCGTGTTTCTTGCACCGATAAAACCTGGAACAGCGATCTCTGCCCGCGGTGGTGCACAGCAGAACAGCGAGACTCTGCCTCAGAGCTGCGTCAATGTTCAGGCAGCACCGACCACTGGATCTGTGGCTCACGTACCGACGACTGTGGTAAAGGCTTCACGGTGCCGATGGGTCAGGTTCGCGATGAGCGGCCGTTCTCGCAAAACGGCATCCTGCAGGCCGGCACATGCGCCGGAGACTCCAGTGGCGGTGGGGGAGGCCGGCCCGGGAGGGGAGGCCCTCCGCCCTTTCTGACCGCCGGCTGCCCCGCCGCCACGACGGTCACCACAACTGCATTCCCTGACGGCACCGCCCTTGTGACTGCCCTAGCTGCTGCCACCGCGGCTGGCCGAGAACAAGCCGAGGACTCCGGCAAGAAGCTGGCGACCACTATCGGTCTCGGCATTGGGCTCGGCTTGGGCCTTCCCCTCACCTGCGCGCTTATAGGTACCTTGTTCCTATGGCGACGGGCGCGGCGGGACGCGGCGGCCGCGCGGACTGAGCTGGCCGACTTCAAAGACAACTACCAGAGCCAGGAATCGCAATCATCGGGCGCAAAGAGTCGCACGAACCACCTTCTCCACCCCTCCGTGTTCTCGTCGCCCACGCCTTCTCCCATGCATCAGCGGCTGCCGCCGTTGTACGGGACCACGGCCGAGGACAAGCCCCAGGTGTACGAGGCGCCACACGCGACGACTATCCACCAGCTGGCCGGCACCGCGGATGAGATGGCGTATCTGGTGGAGGCGCCCAGCTCGCCACACGTGCCATCGTCGATACTGAATAGTGCTGCGACGCGCCACCCCTCGCCACTCAGCGTGGACTCTCGGCCATTCCACCAGCCCGATACACCACGGCAACAATAATCAGCAACAGTACACACCACCACGGCATATACTGTGCACGAAGCGCGGACAGCGGTATAAACTGCCGTTCGTGTCACATATCGACCCATAATCATGAAGTTTAGATGGCGTCTTTTGAAAATTGTTACTTGGCGAAGCTATTCTGGAGTTCTTGGTATTGATGATAACGAATCGATTTGAACGTCTTGTGTCTGGACAATTAGTCCAATGAGCTGGAAACAGCGGCAGCCAAAGCAACGAAGCAACGTCTCAAGCATATGTGAACCTGGTGAGCTCACACCGCCTTCCGACATCTCCCTCCAGCGCCACGTTATCGGGTGTGAGTTTCCTGGGGGGCCAGTTGCAAAGTCCAGTAAATTGGCAGTGACGTAATGGTGATCCCTCCATCGTGGAGAATAAAATGGAACGGCTGGATACTTCGAGATAGGGGGGAAATTTCTTTTCCCTTACCCGTTCTTTTGCGGCCGGCATTTAGTGCCAGTCTTCGTCCATTCACGGTCCTACCTCGGCACGTGCTCGGGCAGCCTGTTAGAGATGGCGGGGACCACTGGCTGGCGTTAAACCCCTATGCGCCTATGCTTCGGCGCATTTATTTTCTCCGGAGACCACCGTGTTGAAGAGGCTGCTTTTGAGATTCACAGCCTAGCACTCATAGGCCTTGGAAGGGTGCCATCGCCTATCGTTGCTCACATGGACGCTTTAAACGTGGCTCCCCACGTTCCTTTGTACCTAGGTAGCGAGGTCAGGTTCCAAGCCTGTCTTGGTCGCAGTCAAGACTTGTCCAAGATACGGTTGGCCAACCTTGAACCGTGACAAGCCACCAAATAATACCAGCTTACCCTGCCTGTCTGCCGCTGCAGCCGAGAGGTTCCCGCTCCGGGACGGGGCTGGGTCCACGGGATGACCTCATCGGACCTGTCCAGCGGCGGGGCAATGACTACGCTGGGTGGGGTTGACCTGAAAGCATCTCTTGGCCGCCTGCCATTGGCAGCAGAAGGTGAGCAGCCAAAGCCGCCAACGGAGCCCCCGCCCACCGAGAGGATCCAATATGACGATCGTGTAGAGCCCGACAAAAAATTCTGATATGCCGGACCCAGAGATCTAGAGATCCTCATCCCCTTTTCCAATGCCAGATTGTGGTCTCGATGCGACATGACTTTTGAGCCGCGAGTCGAGTCCTCCCGTACATTTCCGTAATATTTTCTTCGATCCGCGTGCGCCACAGTGCTACACAGGGTGTCACACAGGCGAGTGGGGGAGTAGATGTACTCGCCAAGAAAACAACAGTGAAAAAAAAGATTAACAGGAAGTGGCCGAGGAGGTGGTGGAGAAGGCAAGTGTACTGGGAAGGAAAGACGGTCTGATCGCCCGAATATACTTGCTCTATATAAAAGAATTCTCCCCGTTGTAGATCCGCTGTAGAACTACATGCAAACAAATCACCGACATACCTAGGTCTCGATCTTGGTCCTGGATACCCAAAGTCCGCGCAAAGGGCAGAGGAACCACTCAAAACAAGGCCGAATCGAGAACATGGCGCCGCCCAGGTTTATGGGGCTCACCGGGCGCCCATTGTCAGTGACCGTCTCAGCGGTCGCGACTACGGGCTTCCTGTTGTTCGGATACGACCAAGGGTTGGTCTTGCTCTCTTTGATCAGCACTCGCCTGTATCAGCTGGATACGTGACTGACCTGCCCCGTTGCTGCTTTCTGGGGTTATGAGTGGCATCATTTCCGCTCCCGCATTCAACGACTACTTTCCAGAGACACGAGACAACCCGACGATGCAAGGCTTCGTGACCGGTATATCCTGTGCTTATTCCGGAGGTCCATGGCAAAGAAATACTAACTATAAGTATCTCCAATGAAGCCATTTACGAGATCGGATGTTTAGCGGGAGCGATGTTTATCCTTTGGATAGGCGACCTCCTGGGACGGCGAAGGGCCATGATTCTTGGTGCCGTTATCATGGGGCTCGGCGTGGTGATCCAGGTCTTGACGCTCAAGCCGAACGCGGCTCCGTTGGCGCAGTTCATCATCGGACGCACCGTCATGGGCGTCGGCAACGGGATCAACACCTCGACCATTCCAACATATCAAGCCGAATGCAGCAAGACGTCCAACCGCGGCCTGCTCATCTGCATCGAAGGCGGCATCATCGCGTTTGGCACGGTTATCGCCTATTGGCTTGACTACGGAGCAAGTTTCGGGCCGGACGACCTGGTGTGGCGCTTCCCGATCGCCTTCCAGCTCATATTCGCCCTCCTGGTGGCGGTGCCCATGATCTTCCTGCCCGAGTCCCCCCGGTGGCTGCTGACGCACGACCGCGCCGAAGAGGCCGACCGCGTCATCGCGGCCCTCAGGGGCTACGAGCTCGACGCGCCCGAGACGGCGCTGGAGCGCGACCTGATCGTCGACAGCATCAAGGCCTCGGGCTTCTCGGGCCAGAAGAGCACGCCCTTCAAGGCGCTGCTCACCGGCGGGCCGACGCAGCATCTGCGGCGCGTCCTGCTGGGCTCCGGGTCGCAGCTGATGCAGCAGATTGGCGGCTGCAACGCCGTAATCTACTACTTCCCGATCCTGTTCCAGCGGAGCATCGGCGAGACGCACGAGATGGCGCTGCTGCTCGGCGGCGTCAACATGATCGTCTACGCCATCTTCGCCACCACCTCGTGGTTCGTCATCGAGCGTGCCGGCCGCCGGCTCCTCTTCCTCATCGGGAGCGTGGGGCAGTGCCTCTCCATGGTCCTCGTTTTCGCGTGCCTGATCCCCGGCACTGAGGAGGCGGCCAAGGGCGCGGCCGTCGGCTTGTTCACCTACATCGCCTTCTTCGGCGCAACCTGGCTGCCGCTGCCCTGGCTCTACCCGGCAGAGGTGAACCCGATCAAGACGCGCGCAAAGGCCAACGCGGTGAGCACGTGCACCAACTGGCTGTTCAACTTCCTCGTCGTCATGGTCGTGCCCATCATGGTCGCCAACATCGGCTGGGGCACCTACCTGTTCTTCGCCGTCATGAACGCCATTTTCGTGCCCATCATCTACTTCTTCTTCCCCGAGACCAAGCGCCGCTCGCTCGAGGAGATTGACGTCATCTTCGCCAAGGGCTTCACCGACAACATGTCGTACGTCAAGGCCTCGTACGAGCTGCCCTTCCTCGCGCCCGAGGAGATCGAGGGCCAGTCTATCAAATACGGCCTGATCCGGCAGGACGCCTCGGGCGGCATCACCGCGGGCGAAAAGGCGCCTCAGCCCGTCCAGCGCACGTCCTCGGACGAGAAGCCGCGCTTCTCAAATTGGGGAAGCGGCAGCGACGAGGAGAAGGGCACGTCGTCGCCGGCGGCCGGTAACTCTGCATCCAACGCGGATGGCAGGGAGGTCTGAGAGACAACGGAGAGGATTGAAAGAAGGTGTGAATGGCTAGACAGTGGCCAGCGGCTGTTATGGTTTCGTTTGTTTTTCGTTTCTTGGGGTTACCTATGGAAATCACTCGGTGATTCTACAGTGGAGCCTAGGCAAATTTTTGTTCCGTTTAGATCCTTTTCGTGCTTGATTCCCATTATATCTTTCGGGCAGTTTTGGGTACCTGGTATGAGCATAGAACAGAGAATAGATAGATTAAAGATCGTACAAGGCAAATATGAGAATATTTTGCCAGTGCTCCTAGGCAATCAGACAGAGGGAAGTTGACGTGTGGTCACGTGGCGCGTCAGGCAATGGCACTGTGCTCCGGCGGTCCTGCGCCTGAAACCATTCTTCGACCCTCAACATTAAATCCACGACCATATCCAACGATCCGGGCACAGAAACTTTCGGCGACACTGGATGCTGTCGGCAGCGATATTTATTTGAGGAAACAGACTTCGCCATGTAGCGTCTAAACGCGGCTTTACGTCATGCCATCGCCCACTCTTCCACTTGGCGGCCCGTTCAGCCCAGGCCACGAACGGCATCGGGATTCACCTGCAGCCTCTTCAAGTACGGCAAGGGCCCCACCTGACAGCACGCCTGCCTCGGGGAATGCACCCGATTTTTGGTCCCCATCGGCCGTCTGGACTCTCGATGATTTTGTCTTGGACCCAGGATACCTCCCTTTCCAAGAGGAGCTCCGCTCGTTGATCTTCAGGACTGCCGCGACTGCTGCTCCCACCCGAGAGCCAACGCCAGACGAGGGGCCCAGCATCGGCGAGGCAGAGCGCTCCCACACTGTGTTGCCCTCAGGAGACCATGAGTCTCAAGCATCACCTGCCCGTTTCTTGCATCTTCGCAATCCCATCATCGCGGATGACATCGCAGAGCTGCAGCGCCAGACCTCGGTGATCCTCTCACGGGGTCGGCACATCGAATACCTGGCCAACTATGTGTCCGAGATTGCTCCCTGGCTGGACATGTTCGACAGTGAGCGCACCTTTGGCATCCAGGTCCCTGTTCTGGCACGCTCATCTCCCGCCCTGCTCTACTCCATTCTTGCCCTGTCGGCTCGTCATATGGAGCGCAAGGCGGCGCGGACAAGGAGAGGCAGGGACGCCGTTGGCGGTCGCTCAAACACCTCGACCAGACATTCCTTCGACAGCCTTGAGCTTTATCAGGAAGCCATCCGACTTGTTGGGCCGCTGCTGGAAACTCGCGACCCCGCTGCCGTTCCAATCTGCACTGTGCTTTGCGTCACCGAGATGATGTCGGCAAGTGCGCGGGACTGGCGCCGGCATCTGGAAGGGTGTGCTGCCCTGTTCGAAGCGTTCGGCGTCCATGGCTTCACCGGCGGCTTGCCTCAGGCCGTATTCTGGTGCTACGCTAGGATGGATCTCTGCGGGGCTCTGATATCCGACGGGACAGAGGACACATTGGTCCCTCTCGATCGCTGGCTACCACCGGACACCGAGCCACAGGAAGCGGGAGGCATCTTTCGGAATCCTGGGAGCCCCGACATGTATGCCAACTACTCCGTCTTCCTTTGTTCCAAAGTATGCGGCCTTCTTGCCGCGCGCACCCAATACGTCGAACTCGGGGTCGCCAATGGGTGTACGGATCAAGCTTTCAAGGCACGATGGCTCTCTCTGTGGCGTGACCTACACGCCTGGTTTGACCAACGCCCGCTGGAGATGTGCCCCATCCAGACCATCGAGACGTCGCCGTTCCCGCGCATCCTCTTTATACACTGGGCGGCCATTTCGTCGAATCAACTGTACCACACGGCTTGTATCCTACTTTTGGGATTGCTACCTCGATCTCTTGACCCCGTTCAACGCCCAACGGGATTGACAAGCTCGTCTATTTACCACGCCAAGCGGGTTTGCGGAATCTCCCAGACTAATCCGCATCACGGTTGCCTGAACAATGCTGTTCAGCCACTATGGATCGCTGGTCGTCTTCTCAGTCATCCAACCGAGCACTCCGTCGTAGTGAGGCTCCTTCGAGACATCGAAGCAACGACTGGGTGGGGCACAAGCTGGCGGATTCCGGACTTGGACGCTGCCTGGGGTTACGGGGGTGGGAGGAGCCAAAACTACAGCCGGCCGCGCAAAGTCCCTTCAGCCGCTGGCTGACGCTCTGTCGTCATTGACGTGGCTGCAGATGACAGCCTTCCCTGTCCCACTAAACTACAGTCATTGCCCATTCGCGACGCAACGCGTCGCAGAAGTATGAGGTTTGGGCCCGCCACCCGGTCAGGTAACCAACACGCTCCAGACACTCGAGGAGCTGTTGCTGCTGCGGGGCGTAGGTCATTGTGCCCGCCGCCACATAAACCAACGCCAGAAGACCCGGATCCCACCAGGCAGCGTGCGAGTTGTGCACCGCGATGCCGCACACACGGCGGGCATGCCACAGCTGTGAACCTGGCGCGGCACCCAACAGTTGCAGCGAGTGTTGCGGTACTGTACGCGGCTTATTGCGCAGGAGCAGCAGCATTGCGCCGTGATAGAGCTGGTTACCCAGTACGGCGGCGCCGTTGGTGAAGCACAAGACCGGGAAGAGGGTTTCTGGTGGCAACGGAGGTCCCGAGGTGGACTCTATATCGATCAGTGGGCGAAAAGAGTTGGGCTGTGTCGCGTACCAGCTCGCTAGCTCCTCGATAAGACCGTACCATGCCTGAGATCGAGGAATACCGGATTCGCAGCCTCCCGAACAGAAATCGACTGCTCTCAGACATAACGCCACTGCTCGACAAGACCAGTCGAACATGATGTCTGTTGCGCCCGCTGGAGCTAACGAGGGACTGAGTCGAGCAATCGCAGAACCTTGCATCTCTTGCTCCCTACCGGACGTCAATCCCAAGGCGAGAGCTATCCATTCCACTCGTATTAGTTGCCTGCCAGCTCCCACATCAGACCCCACACCCCACACAAACCTACCCAGGCGCAGACGAAGACATATGGTTCGAGTCCATATCCGGTCGTCGTCAAAAGCTGGAAGGCCGGGGCGTATGAAGTCTTCTTCCGCTAGACGTATCTGCCACAAAGACGGTGTGCTCTTGACAAAGTGGCAGGCCGTGTCTAGCGTACTCGCGACGAGCTCCTCGAGCGAACAAGGCGCCCCGCGGGCGCGATGTGCGGTACTTGCAGACGCGGAGCCGGGAGGGGCACACATGTTTAGCATGGCATTGAGGACTGGCCGTGACACCATCGCCATCTTTGGGACGGCAATGCCAAAAACCTGTTGCAAGTCGCAGAGGTCCAGCTGTTATGCTGTTGTCAGCGCGTGGACGCCACGTCTTCGTGGAGCATGGGAGGTAACGCTGATCTCTCACCCATTGGGCAACCACATATCGAAACCGCGTGAGGAGCTGCAACGTCTGCATTTCGTCTGGCGTGTCGCTCGACGCAGGAGAAAGCCGGGCTTCTTGGTATTGCAGAGATCCAGAAGTCCGAGATCCAGGTCCTGCCTGGCCTTCCGCGAAGCTGAGCCGGGCGATGGAAGAATGCTCGGGTTCGTCACCGGAGCCTAGCGATACAAGAACCCGGACGGCGGTTTCATAGCCGTCGGCAGGAGAGTGGACACATGATGCCGGTATTGGTCTTCTGTTTGATGTGCTCCGCTCATCACCTTCGAGATTGGGCTGATCCGCTCCTCGGTCAGGCGAAAGCTCGCACGCGGACTCCTCCAGAAGCAAGGGACTTTTTGGGAAGCCAACATTCGGGGCGTCGTTTGGGTTCTCTAAAGTGGCTTCGCCTTCGCCAGTCACCCCGTGACTTCCGGATCTTTCCACTATCTCGACTTCAGACTCGGATGGCCGTTGTGCTGGGGCCAGTCCGTTTCTGGCGGATGCTTTCCGGATGGGTGACACAAACTTCTGCTTCCGGCGGCTCCTAAGTCCAGGCTGCAGGAACTTTGAAGAAGATTCGGAGAAAGTCTGTCAGCATCCCACGGACATCTGCTGCTTGTACCAGCCGAGTTGAATGCGTTCACTAACCTGCAGCCTCGGGTACGGGGAGCTTGGGGCGCCGGGCGAGAGGGGGCCATTCCTTCGTGCAGTGCTCGGAGAGATGCCGGTGCTGATGTTGTTTGCGTCCTTGAACGTGACGCCGCTGGGGTAGCTGCACTCACGGTTGCTGCGGACGCATCGCTCGCAGCGTGGCTTCCCTCCGTCGCCTGGGCCGTATCAGCACGATGCCTCGAGTTAGCTGGCCCTTACTTGCCACGCTTCTCGCCATGTCGTCGTCGGAAAACCAATAGATTGCAGAGCGAACTGACACTTGCGCCTCCTTGTCCTGCATTTCAGACATCCGGAGCGGCTTCTCTTCAGCTTAGGCTTCTGGCCGACGCCTTGCCCTGCCGGCTCCGAGGTCGCTACCTCGTCCTCCATGTGCGCCGCGGATCCTCGGTGGTGGGGCGGAGTACAGGGAATAGGGGCGTGCATCCGGCTGCATTCAGTACTCGCTCGATTCCAGGGCTGCTCTTGTGTGTCTGGGAATCCAGCGTCTGTCAACAGCGACGCTCGATCGATCCTTCCATCATCGAAACCGACAACACAGACATGACTGGGGGTTCTGTGTTGGCTTGTGGGGCCCGTGACCCCGCCATTAGGTGCCATGGGGACATTCCTGATCGGGTAATCATAGCCGCCCAGATCCGTACCCGAGTTGCGGGCCAAGGATCCGGCGGTAGTGAGAACATGGTAGGTGTAGTGGCGGTATCTTGTCTTTTTGTCCATACGCCGATGGTAGGCGGCTTCCCGATCATCGATGTTATCATCAATCGCGTTGAGAGTTTCTGACACTCAGCAGCTCGCGAAGTTGTGAACAGGAAGGAGCTTGCGTGCAATCCGCTACTCAACTTCAAAAACAAGCGATGGCACCACAAAGAACTGAATTGCCACAGGGCAATGACGAGAATGGAGACATCGCAAGCAAGTTGTTGACCATTCAGTCCAAGGATCACGACATCGTTCTCAAGACCATCCGGTTGCTTGTCGCCGACCTGTGCCAGCAGTTTGGCGGCGGCCATCCGGGGTACGTACCAGCGGCGGCATACATCCATCAGTCTTCCTCCTGCGCAATCTCACTGACATGTACCGTTCTCGAATACTAGTGGCGCCATAGGTATGGCCGCCATTGGCATGGCCCTTTGGAGATATGTCATGAAGTATGCTCCTCACAGCCCCGACTACTTCAATCGCGATCGCTTCGTCCTGTCCAATGGTACGTTTCCCAAACTTCGCTCACCTTCGGCTTGATAGACGCACGCGTCGACGGGAATGTGCCGTCCACACCGGAGAGCCTAGTACGGTCATGCTAACGGTCGCACCAGGCCACACATGCATCTTCCAGTACATCTTCCTCCACCTCAGCGGCTACAAGGCCATGACTTTCGATCAGCTCAAGTCTTATCACTCGGAGCGCGCCGATGCTATGTGCCCCGGGCATCCCGAGATTGAGCTCGAGGGCGTCGAGGTTACGACAGGACCGTTGGGTCAGGGCGTTGCCAACGCCGTGGGCCTCGCCATCGCAACAAAGAACCTCGCCGCCACCTATAACCGCCCGAACTTCGCCGTCGTCTCGAACCACGTTTGGTGCATGATCGGCGATGCCTGCCTTCAGGAGGGCGTGGCCCTCGAGGCCATATCGCTGGCGGGACATCTACGCCTCGACAACCTTACCATCATATACGACAACAACCAGATCACCTGTGACGGCTCGGTGGACCTCACAAACTCGGAAGATGTCAACGCCAAGATGGAGGCATGCGGCTGGCGCGTTGTCGATGTGGAAGATGGGTGCTACGATGTCGAGGGCCTGGTCCAGGCACTCGAGGATTCGCGCCAGTCCCAGGACGGAAAGCCGACCTTCATCAACGTGCGCACAGTCATTGGACTTGGCAGCGCAGTAGCGGGCACGGCCGATGCTCACGGGCAAGCATTTGGGAAAGAGGACGTTGCCAACATGAAGCGGGCGAACGGGTTTGATCCAGATCAGCACTTCGTCATCGGCGAGACTGTCCGCGACTTCTTCGCCGACCTGCCGAGACGGGGCGACGCGCTGATGGCTGAGTGGGTGTCCCTCGTGGGGCAATACGCGACGGCGTACCCCGATCTGGCTTCCGAGTTTAGGCGGAGGGTTCGGGGGTACTTACCGGCCGACTGGAGGGACCACATCCCGGCCACGTTCCCAAACAAGCCGACACCCACGAGAGCCTCCTCGGGGCTTGTTCTTAACCCTATCGCTAAGGAGCTCAATTGCTTTATGGTAGGCACTGCAGACCTCTCGCCGTCGGTGCACATGGAGTGGGATGGGAAGGAGGACTTCCAAAACGTAAGCGGCAGGCATCCCTGATATTTCCTCTTCTTTGTTTTTGTCTAATTTAAGGTTGGATGCTGAAACCGGCGAAAACAACCTCAGCCAGACGTACGGCCCGCGTGTGGCGTCAACGGCTCATACAAGGGCCGCTACATCCACTACGGCGTCCGTGAGCACGCCATGTGCGCCATATCCAACGGCATCGCGGCCTACAATCCGGGGACTTTTGTGCCCGTCACGTCGTCCTTCTTCATGTTCTATCTGTACGCGGCGCCGGCGGTCCGCATGGGCGCGCTACAGCGCCTACAGGTCATACACGCCGCCACGCACGACTCGATTGGCATGGGCGAGGACGGCCCGACGCACCAGCCCATCGAGCTGGCGGCCCTGTTCCGCGCCACGCCGAACCTGCTGTACATCCGGCCCGCCGACAGCGAGGAGACGGCGGGCGCGTGGGAGGTGGCGATCCGCGAGCGCTCGCGGCCCACCATTGTGTCCACGTCGCGGCATAAGCTGCCGCAGCTGCCGCCGCGGACCAGGAGGGGTGCGGTGGAGAAGGGTGCGTACGCGGTCCAGGAGGTCGACGGCGCGGCTGACCTGACCCTGCTCGGCGTGGGCACCGAGCTGACACTGGTGCTTGATGTGGCCGAGGAGCTGGCGGCCAAGCATGGGGTGCGCGCGCGCGTCGTAAGCTTCCCCTGCTGGAGGCTCTTTGACGAGCAGCCTGTTGCTTACAGGCGCGGGACACTGCGCAGGCACGGCGACGGCGGAATCCCTGCTGTTGTCATCGAGCCGTACGCGCCGCAGGGCTGGGAGCGCTACGCGGACGCGGGCATCTGCCTCCGCCGGTTCGGCCACTCGCTGCCTGGACCGGCTGCCTACAAGTTCTTTGGCTACGAGACTGGACCCTTGTGTGAGAAGGTCCTTGGCTACCTGTGCGGCCTCAAGAGTGGGGAGTACCTGCGCGGCGAGTTTGTGGATTTGTGAACGGATCAGCCGTTATGTTCGCGATGTGGTAACAAGAAACCCCAAGGGAAGTTTTACGCAATCAACTCGGCCTCCCTGGACCGATTCGAGGAGACATCCTCTCGCCCTGTTCCCTCTGAAAGGCGCTTCGAGTATCCCAAACAGGCAATAGCCGGACGTCACCGGGAATGCTCTTTTTCCAACCACGCTGTCTTTCTCCACCGCGCCCTCCAATGCTCCAGTTTCACCCCGCATTCCCCTCAGCTACACTGGGTAAACCTAGGAAAACGACAGCAACGTGGACCAGGGATATCCCAGTCTAGTGTAAGCCACAACGGGTCGAGTGATGGCCTCGGGCTGGAGATTACGATCACCTCAACACCCAGACGAACATCCGCCGGAAGCCTTTGAGCAAGGTGTCGCGCAGAATTACTCTACGTACATGGCACTTCGATCCCCGCCTCCGCTAGAAATCTAACGTCAGAATGGCTTCACCCACGATCCACCTACAGGCATATCCGTCCAAGCCACGAGTATTCATCATCTCGGACATATCAAACGAACCTGATGATGCCGAGTCCCTCTGCCGCTATCTGCTCTATTCGAACCAATTCGAGACGGAGGGTCTCGTGGCCTGCACGTCGACGTGGATGAGGACCAAGGTCTGCCCACAGGACATGATTAAGATTATCGATGCCTACGCGGGCGCCGTGGACAATCTAAATAAGCACACTCACTCCAGCTTTCCATATCCAACCACTGAGCACGTCCGCAGCCTCGTGCGGTCTGGGCCTCCTGTAAGCGCTCTTACACCGTATATGTTTTGCATCACGGCCGGATCTGGAGCCGAATGACACCAAAACGGCGTGTTCTCACTCTTTTGCTATCCTGTTGTAGGTATATGGCATGGCAGCTGTGGGCGACGATATACCCATCAGCGAGGGTGCAAAGCTGCTCGTCTCCCGGATCGAGGCCGCCTCGGACCAACCCCTCTGGGTGCTGTGCTGGGGCGGCGCCAACGTGCTCGCGCAGGCGCTCCTATCGATCCGAAACAGCCACACAGCCGCCAACTCCGCCGCGCTCCGCTCCCGCGTGCGCGTGTACGCCATTTCGGACCAGGACGACAGCGCAGGCTGGATCCGCGCGCAATTTCCAGACCTCTTCTACATCGCGTCCGTGCACGCCTGGAACCAGTACGGCATGGCCGCCTGGACGGGAATTTCGGGCGACCGCTACTACGGGTTCGACGCGGGCGGGCCCGACTTTGCCAAGGTGACCAAGGACTGGATCCGCGAGAACATCCAGATCGGGCCCCTGGGCGCCGCGTACCCGGACTACATGTTCATTCCCGAGGGCGACACGCCAACCTTTCTTTATCTCGTCCAGAATGGCCTGGGTGTCCCAGAACACCCCGAATACGGGTCCTGGGGCGGCCGGTACGGGCTTGTGGACGGCGGCCAGCGGACGAGCGGCCACTACGCCGACGTGGCCGACGTGGTTGTCGGTAAAGACGGGCGCAGACACACGTCCAACCAGGCCACGGTGTGGCGGTGGCGCGACGCCTTCCAGAACGATTTTGCGGCGCGTATCCGCTGGACAATGACCCCGGACTTTGGCGAAGTCAACCACGCGCCCGTCGTCTACGTTGGCGACGACTCCGGGCCGGCACCAGTGCTGCTCGAAGCCGAGGCCGGCACCACAGTGACCGTGGACGCGAGCCGGACGTACGACCCGGACGAGGCGGACAGGCTGACGTTCAAGTGGTGGCACTACCGCGAGCCCAGCGCGACGCAGTGGGCGACGCATTTTGAGGTTGAGGAGCTGGTGATCCGGAAAGTAGATAGCGAGGGAAGGGTGGTGGAGGTAACGCTACCGCCGGCGGAAAAGTGCTGCGTGAACTTGATCAGCCGCGAGGCCGTGGCTAGGGGCCAGCTGCTACACCTGATACTTGAGGTGATGGACAGCGGGACGCCGGCGCTGACGACGTACAGGCGGATCATGATACAGGCCACCAACAAGGAGCTCAAGGGTGGCGGCGGCGGGGCCGAGGCTGTGGGGGATGCCATGAAGGCAGTGGTCGAAGCCTGCCAGGAACAAGGGATGTGAATGCGGGGGAGAGAGGACCCACTGGTGGGAGGAGTCTTGGTGCACGCATTTGGGTCATGCCATATTAGGAAATCATAACCACCGTCGACAACGCTGCTTCTTACGGTGCCGAGATGACATGGCTTCGGCATACATAGAACAGCTGATAACCAAGGCAGGTCTCCAAGACAAAATTGATTGCGCATGTAGCGTACCGAGTTAGTGTTTGTCCACACTCTTCACAACCATCGCCTTACCCAGCTTAGCAGACACGATGGCTCAGCCCTCAAAAGAGGACCCCGCCCTGCTGCCAAACCCCTCGCTTCAGGTGACGGCAGACCACCAGCTGAAGCAGGTCGAGGCACCAGTCCCATCCCCCGGGCCTGGAGAGGTACTGATCCATGTCAAGGCGACTGGAATCTGCGGGCAGGTGAAAGAGCAAAAGTTACTCCGACAGGATTCGTTCCGAGCTGATATTCAGGAAATCCTCGGTCCAGATCCGATGTCCATTTCTGGAAATCGGGCCGTATAGGCACTTTGGTGGTCGAGGGCGACTGCATCCTCGGCCACGAAGCCGCCGGCGTTGTTTTAAGATGTGGCGAAGGCGTCAGGAACCTCAAGACCGGTGTGTGTGTGTGTGTGGGCAACATGACAAAATAGCACCGATATTTCGCTGACAAAATCCACCCGGCAACAGGTGACCGGGTAGCCGTCGAGCCAGGCGTGCCCTGCAACAACTGTTTCCTGTGCCGACAAGGCCGGTACAACCTCTGCGAGGCCGTCGCGTTCGCCGGCGTGTACCCGCACCACGGCACACTGCAGCGCTACAAGATCCACCCGGCCAGGTGGCTGCACAAGCTGCCCGACAGCATCTCGTTCGCCGAGGGCGCGCTCCTCGAGCCGCTCAGCGTGGTCCTGCACGGCATCCGCACCGCGCGGCTGGAACTGGGCCGCGGCGCCGTGGTCTGCGGCGCGGGGCCCATCGGCCTCATCGCGCTGGCGGCGGCTCGGGCGTCGGGCGCCCATCCGCTCGTCATCACCGACGTCGAGGCGACGCGGCTCGAGTTCGCGAGGCGGCTGGTGCCGTCCTGCATCACCTACCTCGTAGACCCCAAGGCTGCGCCCGAGGAGAGCGCGCGCGACGTGAGGAGGCTGTTCGGAGCGGACGTGGACGAGTACGCGGCGCCGCCGGCTGTTCTCGAGTGCACGGGCGTCGAGAGCAGCGTCTGCACGGCCGCGTTCACGGCGAGGCGGGGAGGGGTGGTGGTCGTCATTGGAGTTGGGAAGGAGGTGATGAACAACCTGCCGTTTATGCACTTGTCGCTGGCCGAGGTGGGCATTTCTCTCCGTTTCCCCCTGAAAAGGAATGGGGAAAACTAACGCTTCTTAGATCGACCTGCGGTTCATCAACAGGTACCGCGATACGTGGCCGGCGGGAATCGCGTGCATGGCCGGTGGGATTCTCGATCTCAAGACGCTCGTCACGCATGTTTTTCCACTCGAGAAGGCCATGGACGGCCTGGTTCTGTCTTCGGACCCCCGCAACGGAAGCATTAAAGTCCAGATCGTGGACGAGACGGATATTTGGCATCTCTACGCCGACGAGGCCGGCAAGGCTTGAGAGAGATGATGAGTAAAGCAAATGGATGAGTTTGTTCAAAGTACTGTGAAAAAGATGGGTTGCCGACATCGTAAACAACAAACAAGTATTATCCCCTGATCTAAATCCTAAATTCAGCCGCTCCTCAAACTCCACATTGCCTGTAGCCGTGCAAATCGAGACGTAAACTACTGCCTAGCTCCATACGCCTGGCGAGTGTTGCTTCTTTGCAGCAAAGGGGTTTACAGGAGGCTGAGGGGCCACGTCCTCAGTATTCGGCTTGTTTGACCTTGCGACAGTACATACGGCCTCAGCTGCACCCAGCAAACAGAAGGTCCTCAGCAGATCAAGCCATACCCAGAACAAGCAAGCATCGAGGAGGCCGGGCAGTGATCGTGTCGTGGGCTTCACACCACTCTGGGCAAAGTTCACACGGGAAAAAATTAAAAAGAAAAACAAAACATAGCCTGTACCCTGGTTCCTATCGTCTTCTCCAGATGGGCAATGAGCGAGAAAATAGAATGTGGCACCTGTGAACGTTGCATCCTAGACCCTAGATGCTGGCTACGGCCGGAGGTTGTATTTGGCCATGGCTAAGGCCACCACGCCCGGCGCCTCATCTCGGCGGCAAGGGCATGCACGGCAAAACGGCACAGCCCTCCCGGCTGGTGAGAGTCCATCCAAGGCCGTACAATGTGGTACAGCCCTGAAAATAATCTGGCGCCCAACATTGTGAATGAGCATCCGGGGCTGTGCCTTTTGGCCAATCGATGCCCTTCTTGAGTACCTACCTTGCATATTGACCCCAGCCCGCTAGTGTTTCCGAATTGAGAAGCCCTGGAATCAGCCTGCACCACATCCAGAGACAGCTTGACTTTGCCGACTTGGGTCGGAGGCCGCCAGCGCAAACGATCGAGGCGGACACACAGCAATTCGTCCTCTTACCTCAATCCAGACAGGATAGAAAAATACTCTTCGCCTTTGCACAAACTGGCCTCGCGTTACTACTGCATTAGCCACACGATTTCCCCTGGCCCAAAATGGTTCCCATCCAGTTCACCTCCAGCCCAACCGACCCGACATGGGAGCCTCCCCGCTGGCGGGACTTGCACGTCCGCAAGATCCGCTTCGGCACCGGCGACGACAACCCGGCACCGCAAGCGGGCACAGACAGGATCTCGCTGAGCGAGCGGGCGCAGGCCCTGGACGATGCGGCCAGCGAGCTCAGCCGGCTCTGCGCCACGGGCGCGCCCCTGAGCGACATTCAAGAGTTCATGGCGCCGTGGATCACGACGGCGACCGAGGACCAGGTGGTGCAGCGCGGCCTGCTGGCCTGGCTCAACCCCATCAACGCCCTGCGTCGGGTCATGGCGCCGCGGACGACGACGGCGGTCAAGGGCCTAAAGGTGCAGCCCAACCTGCTGGCCTGGTTCAACGACACCAACGCCCTGTGTTGGGCATGCGACATCAACGACGATGCCCTGGTGCGCTTCCTGCTGGACGCCGGGCTCACGCCCAACGAAACGGCCGTCGTGCACGCCGTCGCCAAGACGAGAGAGACGAGGGACCCGGCCCTGCTGGATCACCTTCTGGATGCCGGCTGGGACATCAACAAGCCTCTTGGCGAGAATGCCACCCCTCTTTTAGGGTAAGCGCCTCCCCAGGCAGTTCAGTGTTTTTCTACTCGGGGGAGACTTGTGGTGACTAATAGAAATTACTACTATGATCCCTTTTGCCACAGCGCCCTTATCCACGAGCAGACCCTAGTCTGGTGGTGTCTCGCCCGCGGCGCAAGCCCCAACGCCCCCAGCGGCTCGGTGGCCTCGCCGACCATCATGGAGCGGGCGGCCGCGGCCGCCTCCCCGGCCACACTGAAGCTACTGGTCCGCCACCACGGTGCGGACGTCGTGTACGGCTCGCTGGTCGCGCACGCGTCGCGAGCCCACGCCGAGGGCACGGCGGCGGACCGGGTCGAGGCCGCGCGCTTCCTCCTGGACGAGGGCGCGCCCGTCGACGCCTATTATCTGCAGAACCGGTACGGCAACGACTACACCGACCGTTCAAAGCGGGACACGACAGGCTGCTGCGGCATGACCGAGGCAGTGCTCGTCGGGCGGCAGAACGCGCTCCACTTCGCCGTCTGGTCTGGAAAGGCCGACATGGCGCGGCTGCTGCTGGAGAATGGCGCCATGACGGAGTGCCTGGCGCGCTCACCCATGAAGACGAACAACGAGACCATGACGCCGCTGGAGCTGGCTGAAAAGTATGGGCACGACGAGATTGCCGAGATGCTGCTAGTTGACTGGTATTCGTGGAGACGCAGCCAAGGGCTGGTGCATGCCATGTTAAGGTAGATGATTGTGATGTGAAGGTTGCCCCAAAATCTGTTCCCTGCTGCGTTACCTACCAAGCACCGGATCGAATAAGCATAACTAAAATTAGGGGCTGTGCTAGACGCGTCCCGGAAGTTGTGAATGGAAGAGAAAGGCATACAAATTGGGCATGAGGGAAAACACCCAGGCTCGGCCGGAGGGAAGAAAACAAAGAGGCATAATTCTCGGAGAGACCACGGCGCCATTTAGGCGCGCCCGTGTTATTATTCCCCATGGGGAAGGGCCACTTCTCCCCACACAGCGGCCCATTTTCCCCTGCAATGTCAACCTTCCCCATCGGCCCGGCCAGCGGCTCCCCCGCAAACAGCCCGGGAAAGCCCCGGGAAAACCCCGGGACTCGGGCTGTTTCCCCGCTGGGATTCCTGTCGTTTTCGAGGCACGAGAACAACGAGGGACCCAGCTGCCGGGGAGCCTGCAGCCTCGGGAGGAGACGCGGTGATCATGGAGTGAGCGGTGGCTGGGATGTGGGAGAACACTCAAAACCGGCGCCTACGGGACGTTGGTGTACCGAGGTTTGAGGGAACCCGCCCGCATCGATACTCTTTCAGACACCTAGCCGAAGCGAGAGCTGAGGACAAGATGGCTTCGACCAAGGCTGGCGCCGAGGCGCAACACATTGACGGCAGCAGCGGCGCGGCGCTCGAGGACAAGCAGCTCGCGCACCTGGGGAACCAGGAGGAACACGAGCTCGGCAAGCGCGCGTCGCTGCGGCGCTACCCCGTGTCCTGCTTCTGGTGCCTGTACGCTGTCTGGTGCGTGCTCCTTGTCAGCTTCGAGAACCAGGCGTCCGGCAACATCCTCGGCATCCCCCAGTTCCGCAAGGACTTTGGCACCGCCTTTGAGGGCGGCTACGTCCTGCCTGCGGAGTGGCAGGCTGCGTTTAGTGGTGCACCCGTCGCGTCGTAAGTCGACAGCTTTTCTTTTTCTTCTTGACATGTCCGCTGGAGGTGTTCCCGAGCTGGTTGGTGGTGTGATAAAAAGGCGATCCGACACGGTGTGGATCGCTTCCCTGACCGGTCTGTGTACCTACAGGGCCGTGATCGGCTCCCTGGGCTGCGGTGCGTTAGCCGACTGGCTGGGCCGCCGGGCGGTCATCGTGATAGCCCTCGTTATCACTTACGCCGCCATCACGATGGAGTTTGTCGCCACGACGAATCCAATGTTTTTTGGCGGCAAATTCTTAAACGGCTTCGCGACCGGAGCTCTAGCGTCCTTGACAATTACATATATCGGAGAGGTAAGAAGAAAGAGAACAGCGCGTATTGCAGGCAGATTGGCCAAGGCTAGGTTACCTTTTAAATCCCCGTTTTTGATAGGGTTGGGAAGGGACCGGACCAGATCGCTAATCATTCCGGCATTTTCCGCGATTAGATCACCCCACTGGCCCTACGAGGCCTTTTCACCTGCTTGTCTGCCATGTCGTATACGCTGGGCCCCCTAGTCGCCGCTCTGATCGTCAACGAGACGGGCACCATCCCCAGCCGATGGGCGTACAGGGCTGTGTTCTGCGCGCAGTACGGATTTGCCGCTTTTGCCACAATTGGGGCCATTTTTATGCCCGAGTAAGTGGGAATCTCTGTCTGCACCATCTTGAAGGCGCTGCGTTACATGTGGCGGTCTCGCTGTGGTGGAGACTGGGTCGAAGAATCAATGGGAAAAAAAGAAAAGGAGGTGCGAGAAGGCTCGGGGAGTTGAGAAAAAAAAGGTTGGTCTCCACGACTGACAAATTGCAACCTTACCACCCACCAGATCCCCCTGGTGGCTAGCATCCAAGGGCCGGGACGCCAAAGCGCTCCACAACCTGGCCAAGTTGGGCCACCGGGGCGACGAGGGTCGGAAGCGGCTCGCGGTGATCCGGCAGACGCTGGACGAGGTGGCGCGCGAGACCGAGGGCGCAACGTACGCCGAATGCTTCCGGCGGTCCAACCTGCGGCGGACCGTGGTGAGCATCGCGCCGCTGTGCATCCAGATGCTGTCGGGGGTCGTGTTTGCGGCCTCGTATTTCACCTACTACATGCAGCTGGCCGGCTTCGGTACCGAAACGAGCTTCAAGCTGCAGATCGTGCAGCAGGTGTGCTCGCTCGTCGGCAACGTCATGTCGTGGTACCTCGTCGACCGCGTCGGGCGCCGCAACCTGACCTTTTACGGCCTGCTAGCCCTGACCGTCAACCTGCTGGCCACGGGCGGGCTGGCAGCCTGGGGCACTCCGGCGGCGCTCAAGGGCACCGTGGCGCTGATCCTGGTCTACTGCTGGTGGTACAACGTCACCATCGGGTCCACGGCGTTCACGGTGCTGTGCGAGGTGTCGACGTCGCGCCTGCGGGTCAAGACCATCGCCATCGGCCTGGCGGCGCAGAACCTGCTCGCCATGATATGGAGCTTCGTGCTCCCGTACCTCTTCAACCCGGACAAGGCCAACCTCGGCGCCAGGGTGGCCTTCATCTTCGGGGGCCTGGCCGTCGTGTCGCTCGTGTACATCTGGGTCAGCCTGCCCGAGACTGCCGGGCGGACGTACGAGGAGCTGGACGAGATGTTCATCAAGGGCATTCCGGCAAGGAGGTTCAAGGAGTTCAAGCCCGAGGCGCAGGCCAAGGGCGAGGAGGTCAAGGCGGCCATGGAAAAATCGCCGTGAGATGTCGGTAGTTCGTTCCTTGGGCCGGCCCTGGGGTATTGGGTTGCGTGGAGATGTTAAGAGCCTGGCGGGGAATGGAGCCCCGTGGAGTGGGGTGCAAGAATAGGTCTCGGATACACCTTATCGCGTCCGAACAGGTCATTTCTGGGCTCATTCTGCCATCTTCCATGACCTCTCCCTTTCTCTGGATTCCCTGCTGGCCATCCATTAGCGTCACCCGGATCACGCACCATGCTGGCAATGGGGGTAGTTCCCGGTAGTTGACAGCCCTGTGCAGGGACCAGCCGGCAGACGGGTCTTAGGATGCCGGATGGCACGAGTGATTATGAAGGCTTCCGGTCGGGCTCGGCGCCCAAGAGTAGGGTGAGTCGACATTGCATTGCCGGGATCCATCGGTGCTGGCTAAAACAAAAAGGAAAAACAAGAAAAGTCCCACATTTCCTGTTTCGTCCAAGCGCCTTGTCATGCCAGCCAGGGCTCCAATGTGTTTGGACCCCACTCTTTTTTATCGCCTCCACCAATCGCTCGAGGAGCGGGGCGGATTCCGCGGAGAACGCAGGAGCTTTCCTTCTTTTGTTTTTTCTTAGGGGCTCCGTGCACCGGCAGCTTCAGGCCAAACAGGAGCTCGTCACACCCATCCCCTTAGGTTTGGCTTGTTTTTTTTAGACCTTGAGCATCTACCATCTGAGTAGAGTATGCGAACCGCGTTGGCCCAGAAGTTTCCTCGAGTCTGGAGGGCATCGTCAGATGGGTGGGCTCCGGTTTCTCTGGGGGCCGTCTCGGGGAGTTTTTGGTTCTGGTTGTCTACTTCAACCCCGAACCCGCAGTTGGCACTGCCGTCGTTGATTGCGATCAGGGCTTACTCCTTGGAGTCTGCCCGTATCGTCCCCGAGCGACGACGGATCGGAGTGCCAAGTGCGGCCCGACGGTGATAGTTATACCAGACCAAACTGACGGGATCCGCAGGTCAAATCTAGATTAGGAAAAGCGCTGGATTTGCGAAACGGCAGGCCCTTCATGTGCGTGACTCTGGGGGTGCGGACTAGAAATGTTCCAGAAGACCCGCAAAAGGGCCCCGGCTTGATTCGGGCGTGATCCCAACATCCAATTGAGCATGCGTGCTCTTTCCCAGTTTCTAAATCTGAGGGATTGTTTATTGGTTGGATTGACATAACCCAACTCTGGCTAAGCCACAGCGATCGTCCCGTCTTCGGGGCCAAATTACGTTGGTGGCCATGTCGGTTGGCGCGTTCCCCTGCCCGTCATTTTGAAGGCTCTGTTGCGACCACGACATGCTCGACGGCCCGCTCCCTTCCCCAGCCCCAAGCGCGATCGACCGGGCGGATGGCGGCGTGCTCCTCTGCGTGCGGCTCGGAGCCAAAATCGGTGTTGCCGGCGGAAAGTCGAGGCCAGTGTGGTATCGATGCTCCCTCGAAACAGACCTGGCCTTTGGCCGTCTCAGAGCCGGCCCACTGGGTACCCCAGCCGCCGATCGCCGCGGTGGCCATGGTGGAATGCGATGCGACCATTGGCTGCGTATCTGCCCTTTGCAGGGGCTGCTGCAGAGCCTCCTCCCCTGTCCCCCTGGGCAACGTGTCGAAGACGGGGGTGCTCGTCGACCAGCTCCGAGCTCTCACGGAGGTCCCATCAAGGGAAAGACGATCCAGGCGTTGCCCTTGCAAGCTCCCGGTTTGACGGCTCGACCTTCCCTGCTGCGTGCTGTTTGCTGTCTGCTACCCTCGCGCCAAATGGTGCGCGCGCTCCGCGGCCGACCTGCGCACACACCACACCCGCCCTGACAAGGGCCCGACAGCGGCTGCAGGGGTGGGTGTGGAGGAGGAGAGGGTTTGACTGCCAACGTTGTACGAATCTTCGGCTGGGTTCAAGAAGCAGGGTGCTCGCGGTATCTTTTCTGTTCTCTTCTAGCCTTTCTTTCTTTTCTTTTTTATTTTTTTTTGATCCTTCTTCCTTCACGGCAACTGGCTTGCGGGGATTCGATCGAGTTCCTTTTCGCGGGTCGTTGCATATCTTGTTAGGAGGACAAGCGCCGCCGACACAAACATGCACAGCCGGTAAACGGTCTCTTTCTTTTCCTTCTATTCACTTCACTCTGCGCTGGGTCGCCTTTATTTGATTTTCCCTTTTTGGTAGCTTTCTTTTGCAGCGGTTTTCCCTTCCATATCCACCGCGCAGCCGGTCCTTCACCTATCGAAGCGAGTCTTCTTTTTATATCTTGGGACTGAAACCGGACAGGCGGGTTCAGTATGCGGTAGGTGGATACAGAGAAGGGCAGTAGAGATGGCACCTAGGATTGGCGCAGGCTGACACGGCCACGCCGCATCATGTAGTCCTCCACGAACAGTCGAGGAGCTCATGGTCTTCCTTGGCCGGAGGCAGACGAGCCCAAGTCGCAATGTCCCCATCCAGCTGCCGCCGCCGGTGCCGGCCCCGATCCTTCTCATCCAGCCCGGCGTTACCACGCGATCGATTCCTGGCTTTGGCGTTTCCCCGACCCCGCCCGCGAAGGCTCCCGCGCCCCCGCCGCCCGCACAGTCGGGCAGTGCACCGAGCAGTGCGCCGACAAACGCGCCCAGCAACGCACCGAGCGGCGCGCCGAGCCAGCCGACGGGCACCGCCCCGGCAGTGACCCCGACACCTGCGCGCGATTCCGGAGGCAGTGGCCGCCCCACCAACACCAACACCAGCAGCACCACCACCGGCGACAGTCCACCCGCCCAGACCCCCGCCCCTACCAACACAGGGCGCCGCCGCGCGAGACCCTCTCCGACTCCTTCTCCGTCCCCGTCTCCGTCCCCGTCTCCGTCTTCGTTTCCTTCTCCGCTGCCCGAAGCCGGAAACCTGGTCCCAGGACTCCCGTCCAGTTCCCCAAGCGGCACAATGACTTCCGACACGATGCAACCGACCGACACCGCCGTATCGCCCAACCGGGGATCAGCCAACTCCGACTCGCCCGAGGCCCGTGGCCAGCAGGCCGGAACGGCGATCGCAATATTCGGTATGCCAGCCCCGCGAGTTGGGCCTATGCTGCTGCTATCCCATTTTATTGAGCGGGCGCGCGCGCTAACCCATAGTCTCTTCCTTTGACAGTCGCCGTCGGTCTCGTGGCCGGCCTCATCGCAATGTTTTTGATTCGCCAAGCCAACAGAAAGAAAGCCAAGAAAGCGGCAGAGCGTGCGCCCACACCCGACTTCATTTCCCGCCCCCTGGCAAGAAGCGACTCTAACCCCTGGCAGGGACCAATCCGGTCAGGGAGTATCGGGGCGGGAGGACGTAGCGGAGGGAACGTAGCGGCCGCCGGCGCAGGCGCGGCGGCAGCGGCGCGAGGCGACGAGTGGCCCATGGGTGCCGGAAACGCCTACCGAAACTCGATGGAGAACGCGCAATACGACGAGAACCAACAGTACGCCGCATTCCGGCCCCCGCCGCCCGTCGGTGTGCCAGGCGGCAGCATCCGGGCCCAGAGCGGCCAAGCCGGGTTCGCCGGCGGTGCGGGCATGGTCGGCAGCAGCAGGAGAAGCAGCAGCAGCAACCAACAGTACACGCAGTACCCCATCTCGCCCGCCTCGGCCGCCACGATCGAGCCCGACAGGGAGTCGCTGAGCAAGTACCCGGCCATCGCCCGCATCAACCAGCACTACGCCGCCGCCGAGAGGCAGTCGAGCCAGCCGGGCAGCTTCGGGCCCGTCGACGCACCGTCTCCGCTCTACTTTAGGCCACCGACCAATGGCCCAAGGCCCGACAGCATGACGTTTAGCGGCGGCGGCGGCGGCGGCGGCGGCCAGTACGGAGGAGCACCACCCCAGCAGGGCCGGTACTAACGGCGGACGAGGGGCGAATATTGTTGTACGATGTCTGACATTGTTTTCATCTTGTTTTCATTTTCCATGAGGGAGCGTTGCATTTCCGGGGTTACGCATGGGAGACGCCTGTACCACCACCGCCAAGAAAAAAAGATACCACTACCCACTGTCACTTCCGGCTAATCTTTTCGGCGGCTTATTATACGCCACGACATGACACGACACATACACAATACCTCTATAGGTATGTATATCAGATAGTTCAAGCCGGGGAGCATCAAGAGGAGCTCCCCGTTCTCTTGATGACACCCTGAAGGGATAATAATGGCGCATGTAGGGATAGCGCATGAAGAAAATTAAGTTACATATGACTTTGGTAGTAATCTTGTCTTGTGTGAGTGTCCGTCACTTTTCAGATGGGTCTACTACGAAAAACTCTCCTCCATCAGCCTCACGGCCAAGCCCTCCCGGGCCGCAGCCGCCACCAACATCCTCACCTCGTCGGCCATGCCCGGCGGCCCACAGACAATGACTACCGTGCCGCCGGCGCCGGAGGCCTCATTCTCCTGCAGCGCGTCCTCCAACACGCGTGAGAGGTCAAGCCTCGACCCAACCGACACGGCCACGTCAACGTCCCCCCATCTCGCCTTGTGGACCCCTTGCCCACCGCTAGTCGCCGGCAGCAGCACTTCCTCCTCCCCGAGCAGGTCCCGCACCGAGCGCACCAGCGATGCGGTCCGCACGCCCCAGAAGAGCCGGCGGACGCCGTTGCCTGGCCACCGCGGCGGCGGCGTCCGTACCAGGGGCAGGACGGCCGCGATGCCGACGCCGCCGGCGACGCATATCAGATTCGGGTAGTCCGAAGTGCACGGCGCGGGACAGAGCGAGGTCTGTATGGTGCCGTATGGCGCCTCGACTAGCACGGCGATGCCGCTGCCGCCCGGGCCGCCGTGGGCCCGGCGCGCGAGGGCGGCCGTGAGCCCAGCGCGGCGGCGGAGGAAGATGGTGGCGGTGCCTGGCGCTGCTTTGGCCGTGGGAGGCGGCATCGTCTTGTGCTCAGGCTCAGTCCCGGACACGGCAGCGACAGAAAACGGGTGGTTCTCCCACACGCGCCAGGTCAGCGTCGGGAAGTACAGGTAAGCGTGTCCGCCGCCATCACTCACGCGGCGGCATCCGGGTATGTCGAGGCGGAGGTAGTCGTCGTCCACGACGGTGACGAAGGCCTTTTTGAGCCCGCCGCTTCGCAGAACCCGCCACGGCCGCGCGACGAAGCGCTCCAGGCCCCAAAACGCAAACGCGATCCACACCCAGATCTCGTAGCCCCACTGCCACTGGTACTCGTAGTAGATGTGGCACAGACACGCGACCAGCGCCAGTGCGGCCAGGATGACGTGCGACGCCAGGAAGGTCTCGTAGAAACGTCTCTGCAGCGGCAGGATCGACAGCGGCACCATGGCCACGAGCAGCACCGTCGCCGCGATGCCCCAGAGCCAGTAGCTCTGCGTCAGCGCGAACGCGTAGACGCCTTTGCCGCGCTCGAGGAAGACGACGAGGTACAGCACCGAGTGCACGACGGCCTGCAGCATGGCGATGACGGCGACCCAGCGGTGCAGCAGCAGGAACGTCGCGGGGGTCCAGCCCGTCAGCCACAGCAAGGGGCTGTTGCGGCTCGACAGCAGCACGGCCAGCGCCAGGTTCGCGAGGCCGAGATGGCCCGTCCGGTTGGCGACGTACGTCAACACCTGCTCCCGCACCGACGAGTACCAGCCGTGTGGCATCACGATAACGTAACCGGCCGAGCAGAGCACGATGTTGACGATCCAGACGTAGGCGAGAAACAGCGCCTGGCCGCGCGTGGGGACTATCGCGAGGCCGAGCAGGGCGGGCGCGGCGTGGCGGCTCCCGAGCACGGGCGGGTCGATCAGCCAGCCGTAGACGCGCGACTGCAGCCCGCCCGGCAGCAGCGGGATCCACGACAGGACCATGGGGATGGCGACGCAGATGACAAAGAGAAAGATGGCGTAGCCCGACGTGATGGTCTCGCTGACCTCGTAGTACCGGTTTCCGTTGTACGCGGCCAGGTACTTGACCTCGTCCACCAGGGACGTGGCGTTGAGGTACTCACCGTGCGGCGCGATGGCCGTCGGCGGGCCCGCCGCCTTTACGCGCTCCACGGCCTCGCCGTAGCTGTACTTGGGCGACGGCTGGCCCACCGCGTGCCCGATGAGCTCCGTCTCCCAGAACCAGTCGAGGTCCGAGGCCTCGACGGCGTCATCGCCGTGCCGGCAGTGCGTGTGGATGCACCAGGCCGCCGTCTGGAGGTACGGGTCGTTGGCAGCGAGGCACTCGGGCGATGGCCAGCCACCGTGGCGGACGGCTCCTCCGCAGTCGAGCTTGAACCGTACCGCCATGGAGCCGCACGTGTAGGCGCAGGGCGGGTTGTACATTTCCGTGCCGTACCCGATGAGGCCGTGGCCCGGACGACCGCTGCCTTCTGCCGCCGCCCTCGTGGCGAAGAACGCCGCCGCGAGGGGTAAAAGGGACCCGTGTGAGAGTCGCATTTTTGGCTACGTGGACTAAATGAAAAAATAATGAAAACAACACAAATGCAAAACCCGACAGTCTTTGTGTCGACAGGACTGGGACCTACAAATATGGACACAACAACGCACACCGACACCCGTGCATGACGCATGTACTGAAGCCGCGATTGGAGGTTTGCATAGCCGCCCTAGTCCCTGCTCGGGACGCCTGGCTGCTGGCCAGATCCCTGCGACCGGAGAAGTTAAATTCTTCGAATGGGACGGAGGTTTACATATCGGACCTTGCCAATGCCGCCGTCTTGATTCGCCGACGCGGTTTTTGAGAAATATTAGTGCTATTTGCAATGACAAGTTATTGGAGAGTAAGGTGATCTCGGATCGGGACGCCCGCGAGACCCGACGACAGGGACAGGGAATCAGCCTCCTCTCCATCTACCACGTGGACATAAATAAACAGCCTTTCACAAATCTTCCACCCTTTGGTCCAAAGTTTTTACTCTTACGCGACTCATCCGTTAGCATTGCGTGCTCTCACCTTCGTCAAAAAAAAAAAAAAAAAAAAAAAAAAAAAAACACACACACACACACACAAATACATTCATCAATCCTCCAGGAGACGGCCCAGAAGCGGACCTCCCCACTAGTGTCAAAGATGCGATATGAACTCCTCGTCATCGTCAGGCAGCACCAAGCAACCAGCCGGTAGCCTGGGTCCCACGGGGCTCCTCGACGTCTCCTCGCCCGCCTCCTCATTCAGTGAGCCAGACACAGGAGGAAGCCTAGCCGCCCCAACTGTCAGCCACCCGAACACCGACCCCAGCCACGAGCGGGAGGACGGCGCCGCAGCCCCCTTACCTAGCGACGCGGTGCCGATCTGCCGCAGCTGCACCTGCCCGACGCACGGCGGCGGCGGCGGCGGCGGCAGCGTCGGCGACGGCTTAAACATCTCGACTCTTGTCCGCGGACAGGGGCGACCCGGTGCGGTGCAGTCGCCCTCGAACCGCTTGTAGTCGCTGGCGGGCGTCTTGCCAAACCCTTGGTAACAGGGCCGTCGGTGCAGGCTGCCAATGGCCTTTTCGCACCGCTCCCAGTACACCTGCGTGTCGTAGGGCTCGACGACCAGGTAGGCCTTGCCACAGCCCCTGCACCGGAAGACGGCTCCCCACCGGATGCACATCTCTGAGGTCTCGGGGTTTGGGCCGTTAAGGCTGCCAGGGGGAGTTCGGTATAGATCGTCTAAACGTAAGTAAGGTGGTACCTATGTAAGCAGCCGACGGGGAGACCGAGCTTAGACAGTTGTTCGGGCTGGAAATGTAAGAATCGACTGATCTCAGACAAAAAGTTTTGCCAGGCCCTTATAGCTCGGTGCGGAAATGGGAGACAAAGAATCCAGTCGCTGCATCACAACGTCTTTGTGTCATTGGGGTGGAACAGCTCACGCCCAATCATTTTGACCCGCTCTGGTACCGCTTTGTTGTGGAAGGAGATGTCACATTGTCCAATTGTCGCCTGGAGATACTTCCTGACTCTAGAGTGTGTCTGCTTGTGGGTGACAAACCCATCCGTTCAGCTTTGGTTCAGGGTGATCGCCAGCCCAGAAACAGGCACCGGCTGCTGGATGGTGCGGCTAGCAACCCATTTCAGCCTCAGCCCGGCCTTCCACTCGTCCAGCGTCGTAACTTGTCCGTCCACCAAGATCTCGCCCGCCCGCAGTCGCCGCTTCAGGGGAGGGATCGTCAGCCACTGGTGCGCAGGGTTGCAAGCGGAGTAAACGTGACCCGGCGACGGCGGCTGACCCGCGCGCGCCCTCAACGCGACCAGGCATTCCGGGCACGCCTTGGAATCGATGCACAGCTTGCACACCACAAACTCGACCTCGGGCGCCAGGCGTCGCAGGCAGTGGTCGCAGACCAGCAGTCCGGCGGTGCCATGGGCGCCGAGGAGGCCGCCCAGGTCCTCTCCGCCCGAGTAGTAGCTCGAGCTCCAGCCAGGTTCGAACACCTGGGACAACACCAGATCACGCCCGCGACGTCGCGGCGAGGGCGAAAAGGAAGGGCTTGAGCCGCCAGACGCGTCGCTGGTGCGTCTCTCGGACGATCTCGTTGTCGCCAGGTGGGGAGTTGCTATGCTAGGGCTGCTCTCGACGCGTCTAGGGCCGCGGCCGCCGGCTCCGGGAGTTGATCCCAGTGATGGACTGACTCTGCCTCTCATATTGCTGGATCCAGGTGTCGAGCTGCCGGGCGATGAATTACCGGACGTTTTGCTCTGGCCACTCGCCGGCGATGGGCTGGCCTTGGCCTTGGATTTGTCGCGCCTACCACCACGCTCGGGGCTGACTACCACTCTGGGCGGATCCATTGTGTCGTCGTTGTTCTCGCCAGTTCCAACCGGTCGTCGAATCGACTGCCAAAGGGCAGTCGTGTTGGCATCGTCTCCGGCAGCGAGCAGCGTGCGTTGCAGGTTTTGCACGGCGACGATATCGTTCTCCGGCTCTTCGTCTTCGAGAAGCTCAAGACACTCGACAGCTCGCGCCGACACCAGGTCCTTGGACATTGCCGCCTTTGCTTCCTGCCCCTCTTTCTGCGCGTGAAGCCTGTAGAGAAGAATAAGATAAATGGAGGCCTCGTTGAACTCCAGTCCTGCGGCGCGCAACCTGGCTCCATCGTTGGAATCTTTGAAGAGATCCTGCCGCTTTGCCATCAACATCTCTAGTTTTGCCAACCAAAGCGCTATCTTGGTTTCGTCTAGAAGAGTAGGATCGGCGGCCAATGCCTTGACAAAGTACGCGCGGGAAAGCTGTGCAAACGTGGAGACGTGTTCGGCGCGGACAGCCAAGGTGCCCTTCTGTGGTTTGAACAGTCCCGAAAAGAGCAGTCCTTCGTGCAGCGAAATTGCACGGTCATGGTGCGGCTGGGAGCAAAGGTAAACGCTTCCCAGACAGTTGCGCAGGTAGAGCTCTTTCCAGTAGTCCTGCGCCTCGATAGCGGCGGCGATGGCACTGGTATAACGACGCGCCAAATGCTCGGTCTGCTCCGTTCGTGCGGCTGCCTCGGGGAGCCACAGGCTGACGGTCAAGTCGGGCAGCTGCGAGAGGAGGAAAGAGATGAAGCGGCTCTGTCCGGTTCCGTGCCGCGCCGTCTGCCGGTGGTCGAGCTCGTGGAAGAGCGTCATTAGCTCCGCGATGCGACCATTTTCGGCCAGGAGGCGGGCATACGCAGCCTCAGGCTCGAAATCGGGGTGTTGGTTCCGGAAGATGTCCGAAGTTGCGCGTCTTGCGTAGACCAGCGCCTGCGAAATGTCCCCCATTTTGTCATAGCAACCAGCAATTTGACGCTGGTTCTGGTACAGCCGCCACTTGGCTCCCTCGATCTCCTGGTATCGTTCCCTGTTCTCCCTGGAGGATGTGGTGGACGAGAAGGATTCTGACACGGTCAACACCGCGGCAACCGACCCGGCATTCGAGTTGAACGAGCTGCTCGGCGTCAGCTTCTTGGGGTCGAAGAGATCTATGTTGAGGGCTATCGACAGCTCGTGGATTTCGACAGTCTCGGCGATAAGATGCAGGCGGAGCGCCGCTTCGTAGTTGCCGTTTGCAGCATGGCAGACGCCGATGCGGCCGCAGTTCTGGATAATGCTACCGTCCGTGGTCAAAGCGGTCTGGAAGTATTGGAGGGCCTGGTGGTGCAGGCCAAAGTTGAGGAAGGTTGAACCGATACGCCTGTACCAGTGCCCGTCCATAGTAGGATCCCCTGTCTTTGTCGTCGGGGCCCCGCTTCGCTTCCAGCTGGCATCCAGATGTCTGGCCGCCCAGTTGGTCGCTTTGACGATCCTGCTCTCAAGCGTGATATCCTCCCAGTGCTGCTCTGAAAAGGACCACAGCCCCGAAGGATCCTCGGTCATCAAAGCCAGTGTCTGCACAACGCCAAAGCAAAACAGCGTAGGCATGTAAGTGACAAACCCGTCCTGCAGCCAAGCCCGAGCATAGATGCGGCCCATGGGTTCAAGGAGGGTCACCTGGCTCTTGGAGGCAGCATCCGCCCACGACCTTTCGTTTGCGGAATAGTGTGCGACCACTTCTTGGTCACCAAGCCACTGGCGCACACAATCAATGTTGCTATCGGTCCAGATGTCGAGTGACTCCTCGAACAGGTTCGTCCAGGCCAGAACCACCAGTTCTTCGTTTAGCATGGCGTAAATCATGCGCCCAATCGCAGCCTTTTGCGTCGCGGTCAACGATGATCTATCAACCTCCTGGAGGTGCTCTTGCCAGTACCACGCTGCGTACCGCTGGAGAGAAAGGCCGTCCTCGCCGACGGCGGTAAAGAATTCCGAGTCGGTGAAGATGCGAAGGCAGGTCTCGAGGACGTGAAGGCGTGCCTCAGCCAAATCGAAGCCGATGTTCTGCGAGCCCTCGCCGGCGTGGAGATTGGTAGAATCGTCGCTGAGGAAAAACTCGCGGACTGACGCGTGGCAGAAGGTCACTAAAGTGGTTCGCTTGTTTGACACATACTCGACGTCATGGTCTGCGGCAAGCACTCCCCCCGCCAGCGCAGCCCCATCACCATCCAGGCTCGAGGACTTTTGCAAGGCGCCCTGGGCTTGCCGACGAATCTCGTCATTTGTCCTCTCCGCAAGATCGGCTGTTGACAAGCCGTCTGCGCGCTCCAAAGTGAAGAAGCATGACTGTTGGCCTCGGAGGGTTTCTTCAAGCCGGAAAGGGGGATCCCCAACCTTGAGTGTCAGGATAGACTCAATTTGCTCCAGGGTGAGGGCCATTTGCGCAACAGAGACCCAGCACAATATTTCGTTGAGGTCGGCAGCATCGTCGGCGGTGAGAGTCTCGGAGAAATTGAGGACAGTTTTTCTGAGCATTCCCGTGATTTCCTTGGGGTAGGACCGTAGGCCGTCGATGATGCGGCGAGGGTGTCGAGCGCGATTGAGCTCGGCAAGCATGAACTTGGCCAGAATGAAGAGCCCGTCGACTTGGTCTTTCATAACCCCGATGACCTGATTTTTGAAGTCGTCGGAAGTGTTGCGGAGGATGCGGGAAGAGTAGACGCCTTCGGAGATGTAAGATGTGATGTCCGCAGCGTTTCTCTCCGGGGTGATGTGAATTGTCCGATACGCGCGCCCGGATGTGGAATCGTTCTCGAACCGCTCGATAACGGCTTCTGACAGAGATGTGCGTCCGACCATGGCGATCTGAACGCGAGTATTGATTGGCGTTTGCTTGTTGAGATCATCGAGCAGAGACAGAAACTCGGCAAGTTCCTGAGGATCGGCTTCATCCACACCATCGAGCAGGACGTAAATATGTCGCTTCCACCGATCCGGCACTATCGGCTCGATGAGAAGGTGGCGGAAAGCGCTCGAGACAGTTTTGATGTCATCGTTGCTCGAGACGCCTTGAAGCACCTGTTTGCCGTAGAAGACGTCCTGTTCACAAATCTGGAAGGCCATGTCGCGCAGGGCTTGTATGAAGGAGCGCGTTTCGGGGTTGTTCTGCTTGAAGAAGAAATATCCTAGCATGTGCGTCTCATCCTGCTCCTCGAGTAGGTTTAGTCCCCATGACACCAGCCTCGACGTCAAGTAGGACTTTCCGCTGCCTGGATTGCCGCATATCCACAAAAACCGAATGTCGCCAGATATCCATGCTTTGAGAGACACATCCTCCAGGAGCCAGTCGCCCGTGCCAGCAGTGCGCGTGCGACTGAGCCCGAGGTAAATGTCCTGGGCATAGGCCGACGGCCGAAGAATGCCCTTGAGCTTGGTTCTGTTCGTTGACAGCGCCTGCTCCCTGGTCTGGGGCTCGTGGCGTGTTTCCGCCCGGATGGTCTGGATGTTGACGTCAACACGCGAGATGATCTCAAGCAGCTTATCCTGATTGGACAGAGACCGCTTGACCCCCGCGTTTGTTTCGGCCATGACCAGCTTCTCTTCGGCCTCGGTCAATGCGGCAAGGCGCTGCATGACCTCAGGAATCGGACTCTCGTGCCCAAATAGACGTTTGAAGTACGCCTTCAGCCGGCCGCGGCGAACCTCACTGGCGGCCAAAACGAGGGCCTCAAAGACAGTGGCCAGAATCTCCGAGACTTTGTTGTATAGCTCCGGCGAGAGCCTCTCCGACATGTAGAACTTGAGTCGGTTGGTAAAGTCGGACAGCTGGACGAACAGCTCGATGATGGAGTCGTAGACCTGAGAGACATCCTTGGCGGCATTGATGAGATACATGACAGCCGCAAACACGTTCTGCGCGGGAGGGAACGCTTCCGAGGCAGCGCCGGCTAGGGCCTCGCCCACTGTTTCGAGAGGCATGCATGCGGCCAAGATTGCATCAAACAGCGGCTTGCGTTTCTCCCTGAAGTTGGTGAACTTGTCGTTTTGGCTATCAATGACGCCTAGCAGGTCTTCGACGCTGCGAAGAGGGGGTTTCAAGAAGTCTTCTAAGCGCTTTGCCTTCGACTCGCCGACGCGGAGTTGGGCCGAGGCCAGAGCACTAGCGAACAGTGCCTCGACATTGTTCCTGTCGACCTGGCCTGGTGACTGTGGTGTCTTTTCCTTCTCGCCGCCAGAGGATGGGCCATCCTTGGCCGCATCATCGGGGACCAAAGGCTTCACGTCGCCGTTGACGGGCTTCGCGGGCGCCGGGTGTTCAGAGTAGGCCGGCGGATCGGGCGGTGCAGCTCCGATCTGTGGCGTCGGTGGGATTGGGACCGGGGAGGGGTTTGGATCGGAGGCGGTCGAGGAAATGAAGGTCCAGGCTGGATGCGGTCCTAGCAGCTCCCAAAGCCAGGCCGGCATAGAAACAATGCCGGTTGCTGGGTTTCCCTCGACGAGACAGTGGAGTCGCACCGAAGCCAGCAGCTGCTTGTCCACAGTGAGGTTTCCCGCCGCCACCGTTCTCGAGCTCTCGGCGACCCAATGCTGCCACTGTTGCAGCACTAAGGATTCGGTCGGGTTGGCAAGCCTGACGCCCAAAATGACGCGTGAATAGCCGTCGGCGGTGGCCTGGTCGGCCGAGGGCGTCGTTTGAGGGAAGGTGGTGCCCAGCGCGTGGAGGGCAATGACAGGCACGGCGGACGCGCCTGCCGCCAGAGGACTCCAAAGGCGTAGAGGACGGGGACTGGAGTCGCCGAAGCTCGGGCCGCGTGAGAGCTTCCAAGAAAGCTCTGTCGTCGCGATTGGCCGCCCCAGCGACGCCTTGAGGATCGAGGCCAGCTCCTTGGTGAAACCTCCAGTCGCCTGTCCTTCGCGAGAGCCAAGCACCTCACACCGACAGTTCCACTCGACGTCCTGCGGCACCACCGAATGCGCGAAGCCGCAGTCCAGGATGAGCAGCACATCGCAGCTGGCCAGGCGGACGCACTCGATGACCTCCTGCCACGCCACGGTTGAGTGTCCTGCCACCAGCCTGTCCACCCACACGCCCTTTTTGTCCGACCGTCGGTAGGCTGAGTCGCCGAGGTAGTGCAGTACAAGCAAGCAGCCTTCTGTCCGCTGGCTTGGCGTGGCGGGTCCCTGCTTCTGCAGCTCACGCACCTGCGCGTAGACGCCATGCTCGAGCTCGCGAGCGGCGACGTCTGAGCTGGGTAGCCTGATGTCGTGCACGGCGTACTTGTAGCTGTTTTTGAACACGTCCCTCAGCTCATCTCTGGCTGCAGTCCGGGCCTTGCCGTCGGCGCCGGCATTTCTCTCTGCTTGCCAGCTGACAAAACATGTGTTGACTTTGGCATACGGCTGAGGTCGTGCTGTGGCATTCGCCTGATGCTGTTGCACGCCGCCTCGCAGAAGGTTGATTAGGTCACCGAGTTGCGGGAGCTGTGCGTGAGCGGGGTCCAGCTGCGAGATCAATCCGGTCCCGGCGCTGTTAAGCTTATCCTCGTGCCCAAAATATCCACTGGGAAGGTTGATGATGTCGTTTGGCCCCTGAGCGGCCTTTCCGCTCGCTGCCGCGTTAGTGTTCAGCGCCATGCTTACTCGACGATGCGATCGCAGCAATCTTGTCCGGGAGCTGAACACCTGGCCGCCCTTAGTTTGGGTGCGAACAGAACATGAAGAAAGTTGGAGCAACACATCAGGACACGCGGCTTAAGTGCACGGGGCTGGAAGATCACAGCCCTGTGAGTGGGTAGCGGGGGAACATCTCCTGCGGAACTGACTCTAATTTCTTGGGCCACAATTGGTTTTCAGGGGCTAGACTGGGCATCTTACCCCTGAACCAACCAATCGCCAGGCGCCACAACCGCGCACTGCCCGCTCCTGTCGAGAACCGTTGGTGTCAAGTTGACACCGCGGGTGCCCCGCGGAAGCCCGCGGGACCAATGATCCCTTGCAGATCAACACTCATGGGTCCGCACCTCGGTTCGAATAATGTCTGGGATATTTACTACACGGTCAAGATCACTTGGTGATTGGTTTATTGGTACTTGTGCGTCTTATGAAAGCTACAAATGAAGGGACAAGTTTCAGAAGTTGGACAGGAAAACGAATCCGAGCGAGCCAGGCCGAATATCCTTATAACAAAAACAAAAAACCCCCCGCTTGATCGACCACCGCGGCGACAAGATGGTCTCCAATATCCTCTCAAACCCCTCCAAACCCCGCCGTCACAGGGGGCGCGTCGGCCTCCCTGTCACTGAGCCTGCTTGTCGTTGCAGATCTGCTGGGTGCAGCGGCCGCCAGGCTTGACACAAATACCGCAGCTCCTGTTGCAGCACTTGGTACCAGCGTTGCAAAAGACGGGCCCGCACTTCTCGTTGGCCTCGCGGGTCTCCACGGTCTCGGGGACCGCCCGGGGGCAGGGAGTTCCGGGCTTGCGGCAGATGCCTAGGAACGGATTGCAGCATTCCGTGCCTGGAGGGCACTCTTTGCCGCGGCACGAAGCCCGGGCCTCCAAATTCAGCGGCTCCCGGCGCTCCACGGCCCCGACATCCCGAGGGCAGGCATTGCCAGGCTTGATGCAGATGCTCAACAGTGGGTTGCAGCATTCAGTGCCGGGAGGGCAGACGACGGTGCCACACAGGCCCTCGGGAGGAATATCGACGCAGGTGGCCTTCGTTCCATCTACCGAGGGCTGGCAGACCTGTCCCCAGCCGCACTTTATAATGTCGCAGGGGCTGGCGGTACGGACGCTGATGGTTTCCCCCGCGCGCTTCTCGGCGACGAAGTCAGCTGGCGGGCGAGCCGCAGCAGCAAGAGGCAGGGCACCGGCCAGGTAGGCAACAAGGCCAGCCAGAAGGTTCGTCTTCAGCGAGCGAGGAACCATGATGATGGATGGATGAGAGGCGGTGACGTGGAAGATGATTGCACGTTTGCAGGTGGATGCTTTGGTAGAATGATGATGGGGGTTCGTTTGTATGGGAATGAGGAGGGCTGTGGGTGGTCTCGGACAAAGCAAAGCAGCACAATCAAGCAGCAGCCTGCTTTCTTTTATACTCCGAGAAGAAAGCGCAGTCGCTTTATTTTCTAAGCTTGTCAACAACGCCGAGAATACAAGGCCATCGTACCCGCTGGGCACAAGGAGGTCATGGGGCTGATCCTTTCGGCAAACGATGCAGCGAGCAAATACAAGCCAGCTTCCGTCTACGGACTTTCAGCCAGCATAGATCAGCCGGTCATATCAACAGAGGCGAGTTCGGCGAAATAATGCCAAAGATACCGCCCCAACGGGAATGACGGCCCCGATGTCGGTTTAAGAAAGGTTTAGGGCAGGGCCTCGGGGAGCTTATGAGGGCTGAGCTCGGTGCTAGGAGTAATATCTCACTCGGCCCTCGGCGTTATCCCGGCGCACCGTAAGATCGACGTCCCGATGCAGCCCTCCCAGGCTTCCTACATAAGACCGCTGGAGATCTTTTTTGGGGAATCTGCCCGTATCCGACGCCTCCGAACCGAATGCTCGCTGCAACTTCCCGTTTTTAGACAAAGACGCCCGGGCTAAGTACCCGGGGTGATGAAAGCCACAACTTACGCCGGGTATCAGCTCCGTGCTGGCTATGACATCCCACTGGCTGGCTGGGTCCGTCACCGCGGTACCAGAGTTCGGTTTGTGCGACCATTGTGATCAACTCAGCTAATCCTTCGACTGCTCCTCAAACGGGGAACCGAAGTTAGTTAGGGATGACGTCCTGGTAAGCCGTCTAAACTCCATAGGGCAATGATCCCGGGGTCCTAGCGGCTGATCGCCGACTCCTGTCAGCCATACCTAACGGTGAGACAGAGAGCTGATGGCTGGACTTTGTACTGCGCGAGAAAGGATGCGGGGCTTCGCTTCGGTCCAGTACCGAATTCCTATTTACTAGATACTGGAGAAGGTAACAGGCCGAGGGTAAACGGTTCGGAAAATGTCTCGGACGCGACAGTCTCCGTGTAATTTACACTGGAGCCACAAAGTGAGAAGTTGGCGCGGGTGGGCTTTGTTACTCGAGAATCTCCCAGAGCCGGTGGCTGATTTAACAAAGCTAGATGGTGCCTTAACCCGTATAGGAAATCGTCATGATTTTTAACCGGCACATGAAACCCCAACGAGTGATTCCCGTCAGCATAGTCTCGAATCTTCTTACCTCATTTACACACATCCATGGTCGTGTGCCCGGATCGAGATTCCGGATCACAGCGCGTTCCTTCCCGCCGAGAACCTCTCTTTGGCAAAAACCCACGAGGTCCTAGACATCCCAAAGGGCTTCGATACAGGCTGAAATAGCCATACAATTACGGTATTTTTTTTCTCGTAAACGTGTTACTCGCTTGCTCATAGCGTCTCATAGCTCATAGCTCAGCTCGAGTGTTTTCCCTGTTTTAGGAGCCTGTGGCTAAGTTATTTGCTCACGGAGTCTGCGGGGTGATAGCTAATTAATTACTAATTAATTACAGGTAAATAAGTTCCATCCAAAATGTGTATTTTTCTTTGACAAATATCCAAGCCACAGACATCACCTTCAAAGAACGTGCTCGAATTAATGCCAGTTTTTGGTAAAAAAAAATACTTGGTTATGCCAGCGCTCAGTCTCTTTCTTACTGATCGATGCATTCCCGCTAATTATCACAGACTGGGCAAGACAGAATTAATAACAATCCCAATTAATAAATGCAGGGGATCTCCAAGAAGCCGGAACGAACCAAGTGGCCGGTCATACACCCAACCTTCAGTGTCTTCAGGTAGAGGATGTCTCATTAAGCTCACGATGAGCCTGAACAAAGACCTGCTCCGCCCAGTTCCGGACGGAGACATCTGATTTCGCGCTCTCGTGAATCTTGCCCACGCCGGCCTCATAGCCGGTCAGCTCCTCGGCCGAGGCGATCTTCCGCCACGCCTTTATCTGGATCCACAAAGACTCAAGCTCCTTCTCGAAGCAGACAAAGTTATGCTCAGCGTTGTCCAGCAGGTAGCCGAGCGAGAAGACGGCGTTGTCGTAGCGGCCCTCCTGCTCGCTTTCGACCCTGCGCAGCTGCGAGAGACGGGCCCGCTTCCGGTACAGAATCTTCTTGACGCCCTTGTAGGTCTCCCGTGCGGTGTTGAAATGCTGCAGCGAAAGCACCTGGATCGCCAGAGGTGTGCGCTCGTTGAGCAGGGCCGCCTCGTACTTGGACATGGTGATTTTGAATTGGGCGTCCAGCTTGCCGAACTCCTCCGAAATTGACGGGAGCTCAAGCTTGATGTCGACCTCCTCTGACATGGTTGCGGAAAGAGCGTTGGCGACGGAATTCATGCAGTCAATGGCATCTTGGATTTGCTTGTGATGCAGCCCGAGGGAGTTGTCAATGGCTGTGATTCGAGCGATACAACCGTCCAACTTGGACTGGGCGAGCTCCACCATCTTCTTCTCGATGGGCGTGAGTCTATCCATGGCTGCTGGCTATGCTGCGGTTGCGAGGATAGACGGTGGCGAAGGAAGTGTGCTTGACAGGCTTTTCTTGAACTGGTTGCTCCTAGTTGTCGGAATCGAGGTTTGGTACTGCTGGCATTTGAGAAATGACGATGGAGAGCATAGTTGGTTGGACTTGGACCGTTATAAGGCTATCTGAACGTTATACTCTCAACCAGATAGCGAAGAGATTGACAAGGTATTGTTTTCCATGGTGTTCTTTGTTTCGCCCAAGAAGGCCCTTTTTGCTGACATGGGCTTTGTTGCTAGTCACCCTGGCTCTGGGCGAGACAACGGCGTCTCCATGGGCTCCAAACAGAGCAGCATCATTGGAGGGTATTCTAGAAATGCCATAAAATTTGGGATTCTGTGCTGGGTTTCCACACGGCTGAGCGTTCCGGTTTATTGCATATATGTGAGAAGCCTGCCTCGCCTTGTTAAGGGTCGGCCGAATAACTGGGAGACTAGCCAGGAAGCAATGGAGGTCCAGAAGAATGCTCTATTGCTTTTCCCTGGCCGTAAGATTCCGGAGGCCGTAATTATTATCCTGAATGTCAGCCAGAGCCGCAATCGAGAAAGCCACTTATGTCATCATCATTCGCCATTAAAATGATAGGATTTTCGTGTTTTACCATCTCCGAACGTCCTAGACGGCAGTATGAATGATGGGTGAAGTGGCATTAAAAACTACGTGTTGATCGGCAGCCGCTGTCACGTGTCGGAAACATCTCGCACAAATTCCTCGGACTCATTCGGAGAGTTATGGCAGATCCCTGATGCTAGGCGCACTTAAGAGGAGCGTGGCGTTCCCCTTTCCCGTCCTGCATCTTTTCTTCCACAGTCTCACAGGAATCTCCTGGACACTCCTTGCTAGCTAAAGCATCCAGACGCCCCTGTCTTTGTGCGTCATCCTAGACAATTGTTGCATCAATTTCCGCAATACCCTCTCAACATCATCACCCATAATGGCCAGCTCCAACAAGCTCTTCGACGCCCTGATCGTCGGAGCCGGGCCCGCGGGACTGGCGGCCGCTCTGGCACTCGGGCGTGTTTTGCGAACTGCTGTTGTGTTCGACACGGGTGTCTTCCGCAACGCGAGCTCGCAGCACATGCACACCGTCCCCACCTGGGACCACCAGTCGCCCGCGGCTTATCGAGAGCAGGCCGCCCGCGAGATCCGCGAGCGGTACCCTGGGATAATATCATTTGCAAACTCGGCGCGGTATCTGTGAAGAAAGACGACGATGGAACGAAATTCAGTCTCGTCGACGATCGAGGACGCACCTGGGCCGGCAAGAAGATCATCTTGGCGACAGGGGTGACGGACAAGTTCCCGGATATCCAAGGCTACGCTCAAGCGTGGGGTAAAACGATGTGAGAATGCATTCTTGCGAAGGTGTTGGTTGGTCCACGGTGCACCAGCCGTGATATGCATGTCATGCTCATCAGCAAAACCGCGATGCAGATTCCACTGCTTGTTCTGCCACGGGTACGAACAAAGAAATTCCGAGAGAGCCGGCATGCTCATCGCCGACAAGGCCGTGCTGGACGCCGAGGTGGATGTTGCTGGCCACTTCAGCCACCTAGGCAAGCAATTCGCCAAGCAAGTTTCCATCTTTCTTGACGGCAATAAAAAGCTCTTTGAGGACCCGCGCGTCAAGAAATTGGGAGGCCAGGGGTTCGAGATCCTTGCCCAAGCGATCATCAAGCTTGAGCAAGAGGAAGGAGACGAGCCGACCTGGATCGATGTGCACGTCGACGATGGCAGAACGGAGCGGCTGAGTTTCCTTGTCCACAAGCCCCAAACGGTCCATACATCCGACCTGCACGCTCAACTGGGTGCGGAGCTTACCGCTGGCGGTGACATCAACGTTAAGCCGCCGTTTGGCGAGACAACGGCCGAAGGAGTCTTCGCTGCAGGGGACTGCGCGGTTCCTCTCAAACAGGTCGCTTGGGCTGTCGCCACCGGTGCCAGTGCGGGCTCGGGGGTCAGCTTCCAGCTGGTCAATTCTGACGTGGAACAGACGCCTCATGTGGCTGATGCGAACCAGTAACTTCCCGAGGCGGGAGAGGGAACAGTCGTTTTTTTTTTGTAGCATAGCAAGAATCGGCAGGGCATTTCTTCGTTGCCAACTGCCCTCTGTCACCCTTTGTCCGGGGCGTGTTCTGGCGGAATCCCGTGGAATTTTTGGCCGTCTTTGTTCTGCAAATAGGGATGAAAGGGGTGAAATATCGACGGATGCGTCACGGTACCTTTACAACCCAAATCGATTCACAGAGCACTGGGTTTGGATTTTATGTCTTGAGGTCTAGCCTGCGTCATGTTTTTATGCAATCTCGAAAAAGAGTTTCCACGGAATGGCGACAAGGCGGCCTCTACCGATGATGTGCAAACCCAGGCCAGGAGATTGCGTGCCTTAAACGCTCCAAGCTCTTTTCTCCGTGTCATCGGAGAGCGTGAGGTGGAATGTGGCTGGTGCAAAAAACCCGCCATTAGGGGGCCTCCAAGACGACCTTCGCTGCGCCCCTCCCGTATTTACCTTCGTGCCTCTGTTCCTCTTTGATACCTGACTGTC
This sequence comes from Magnaporthiopsis rhizophila, assembly GCA_003049465.1. NCBI lineage: Eukaryota > Fungi > Ascomycota > Sordariomycetes > Magnaporthales > Magnaporthaceae > Magnaporthiopsis > Magnaporthiopsis rhizophila. Next base: position 56,050 of record PYSS01000173.1, read on the forward strand.
CGACAGAATGCCTGGGAATTCTGTGTTTGCTTGCTGCAGAGTCGCTTCGGCTGTTTTCTCTTTGTGACTCCCCGACATGCTCAAAGGGAGTCGTGCTGGAACGGGCCATGGGACATCGCCGCACCCGGCTGTGCGTCTTTGTTTGGTGCCAAAGTCGGACTGTTGTCCCATTTCTGGCTGCCGGCATCAGCATCAAAGAAGGACGCTTGATCCGATCTCGCCTTGACCGGCAGCAGTTGTATTAAATAAAGACGCAGACGAGAACTTGACCCCCGAACGAGCCCTGCCACCACGCCAGCTCCAAAAAGCACCATACGGCTTTTTTTCCGCATACCTCATACTGCTCAAAATATTCAATAGCAATACGGATCCAAAATGGGCCTTACTTCCGACCACGAGACGGCCTCGCTCGCCAGGTTTTGCGAAGGCATCCAATACCAATGGGAGACACAGCCGCTTCTCGAACATGCCAACCACGCCGCACCAACCGAAGCGATGCACAAGGTTTTGGTGCTCCTGCCAACCGAGGAGCAGCTCACCACATCATTCCTTGTGGGTGATGAAGACCACGAGACAAGGAACTGGGCCCAGTACAACCCAGCATTCTCTTCCCTGCCGGCCCTGTTGAAGTTGGCCATATCACTCGGCGCTTCCGAGCAAGGGATCTTCAAGATCCGCGCTCCGTCGAGCCTGACCAACCGACCCGAAGGTGATCTGCGCCTTCCCGCTGTTCTGCCTGGCAAAAAGCACCCCTGCACGTCGTACGTGCGGCAGGCTGTGGGCCCTGGCGACTTCCTCCGCCTCCTGCCCAAGTCGGTCAAGAGCGGCGCCTTCGAAAGGCCAGCGGCGGTGGACACGCCGAAGCCCCTGGAAGTGCTGCGCGCCTGGGAGCGTCTCTCGTCGCTGAGCGACCGCGGGGCGCTGCACAAGACGCGTTACATGGCCGGCGTCGACATCATGAACGACGGGGTCGAAAATAACAGGGCCAAGGCCGGCGTGCCGAAGCTGAGCCTCATCCACCCGCTGCACGACAACTTCCTGCGCGACTTCAAGGCGATCCGCGGCATCATGACGCCCTACAAGTACGAGGGCAAGCCGCTGGCGCCGTTCGCGTGGCACGTCGAGGACGTCGACCTCGTCGCGCTCAACCACATCTTCCTCGGCACCAAGGTCTGGTTCGCCATCCCGCCGGCCTCGCGCGAGGCGGCCGAGCGCGTCTTCAGGGCGCAGGACCTGGTGGCCCAGGCCAGGGTGGACCAGGTGCAGTTCATGCGTCACGACTCCATCGTCGGCGGCCACGGGGCGCTGCGCGCGGCGGGCGTGCCCGTCATCCCCGTCGTGCAGGCGGCCGGCGAGATCGTCGTGACGTGGCCGAAGACGTACCACTCCGGCTTCAGCGTCACGTACACGGTCGCCGAGTCGGTCAACTACGCCAATTTCCCCGTCGACCTGGAGAACTACCAGTTCTGCCCGCTGGGCTACAAGTGCGGCTCGTGCAAGATCCAGAAGGAGGACTTTGAGAGGGCCGATCCCTGGCCCGGCACGCCGGGTGCGTCCGAGACAGAGAGCAGGGCCAGCCGCCTTTCGACTCCCGAGTCCATCAGCGAGCTCGAGGACCCGCACCAGATAAACGTCACGCTCAAGGCCGAACACCTGCCCGAGCTTGCTCCCACGTCAGCACCCAGTCCTATCGCGGGGCAGACGAGTGACGGCAACGAGCCGCCACTACCCCTGGTTGACACCCCCGCGCCATACATTGAGACCCAGGTCCTGGTCGAGGAGACGATTGTGGTGGCGGAGGAAACCCCTAGGTCGCCCGTTTACGAGATCCTGGAGCCCTTCGACGTAGCCAGCACTACCATCTCGGGGGCAGCGTGCCGCTCCGACTTTGAGGCCACGCAGCCCGAGGAAGAGACGACTCTGCTCTGGGAGCCGGGTGTCGTCGAGGCAGGGTCCACTACGGTCCAAGGCTACGACTATCAGAAGTCAGGATTGGCTGATGAGGGTGTCGAGCTGGCTGAAGAAGGCGTTGAACTAGCCGAGAAGCCGCCTGTCGAGAACATTCCGACGTACAAACCCCTGGCCGGAGCCGGCAGCAAGCGGAAGCGCAATTTTTCTGCGGCTGACAGGGTGCATCAGCCCCCGAAGAAGATGCGGCGGGGCGAGGACGACAATGCCACCTTCAGCCTGCAGGAGCGGAGTTATTCTGTTTGAGGGCTTTTTTTTTTTTTTTTTTTTTTTTTNTTTTTTTGGAAGATATGGATGGCTTGGATTTTACATTGGAGTAATGGACAGGAGTTTGCCGCAAAACATTAACGTGATGGTGTATTTCTATGGGCTGTTCGTTTTCCTTTCTTTGCCTTTGCTTCTTCCGGCGCATAGGAACTTTCGCGGGAACCTGATGTAAACGCTATAAATACCCTAATCAAATGTTCAATGCTTTTTGTTTCCATACACCGCGGATACGCCTTGAGGATATCGCCAAGCCTGCTTGGACTATAGAAGTACCGTCGGATTCTCCATTATGCCCACCACCATAATGCACCCAAATCTCTCCTTTTCGGTCAACCAATGGTGCTGCTGTCTGTTTGTCATCTTTTCCGGGCGCAATGCATTTACAAGTTTACTTCTCAGATGAGGGCTTATTTCATCGAGCAAAAGTCTCAGGCGTCGATATTTTCATCCCTCCCCACCGTATTAGGTTAGGTTTTTCGCCAAAATCTTGTGTGTTAAGTTTTGGGTGAGCTTCCATCCATGGCATATCTTTCCCGCTCACAGTCCGCCAAGCGTTCTTTTTTTCCTCTCCACCTACCTCACCACTATAGTATCTAGTACCCACGTACTTTACCTAGGTGCCGAAAGGCCGACTTCGCCTACCATGGACGAGATTGCAGCCAAGCCAGCCCACGATGATCCCAAGGAGGCCGAGACGCCGCGACCGTTCCAATCACCTCCTCGGCGGTCCTTTGCTGCTCTCGAACGTCTGCCCAACGAACTTCTCACCCTCATCCTATGCTCCGCGTCCTCGACAACAGATGTCCATTCTCTGATCAGAGCCTCGCCCACTCTCCTTTCGGTTTTTCTGTCTGTCAAGCGGTTAGTTCTCGTCAGCGTCGTCGCCGGAGACCTGGGTCTGGCGCTGAGCGATGCCGTCCCCGTCGCCGTTTTCCTGATACCCGGCTTGTTCGGCCACTATCGTCCGATGCCAGCCGCCCTACCACTCTTCTACTACGAGTCGCTGCCGCCCGGCCCCTGGCGCCGCGCCATGATGCTGCCAGACGACGCGCTTACTCCCTCGTGCGCACCCACCGCGCCCTCGCCTTCTTCGTCGACGAGTTCGAAGCCACCAGGCTCCCGGACCTCCGGATCACGCACCCGGAGGCCGCGTACCCGCTGACGCCCAGCGAGCGCCGCCGCCTCGTCCATGCCCTCGCCCGCCTCCTGTTCCTGGTGCCTCATATACTGGGGGCGGCCGCGACCACCTCAAAGCTCGGTACTGCAAAATCCTTGCGCCCTAGCAGTGCCAGATGCTATCCGACGCCGCCGTCTTTGTGTGGGAACTGAAGCTGGAGCGCACCACCCAGACCTGGCAGCCCGCTGGGGCCCCTCGCGATGGAAAGGCAGTGGCTGGACCTCGACTCGATCCGCAGGCGGCCCCTCGACCATCGAGCCCGGCACACGAAGACAGAGGAGCAGAAATCCTACCTGATGCGCGGTGTCAGGATGATGATGCACGAACGCGGCGTGCGTAGCGTGGTCGGGGGACCGGGAAGCCGCGAGCGCGAGTGTTATCGGCGGTTCAAAGCCGGGCTGCGTGCGTCCTCGGAGCGGCTCCCGCCGCTTGTGTTTTCTCCGGGCGACGATGACCACCCGGACGACCGCCCGCCGTTCG
>PYSS01000174.1:3104-44831 GCA_003049465.1 Magnaporthiopsis rhizophila
AATTTTTTTTTTTTTTTTTTTTTTTTTCGTTTCCCTGCCCCCCGCGGTTCCGATACGCTCAAGGCCCACATACGCCCGTTCCAGCCGCTCTTGTTTCCATCGCACCGGTATCCAGGCCCAGTGAGCGGGAGCAGAGCCCGGGGTTTGCTGGCAAGCGGGTGTCCCAGAAAAAGAACCGACCCGAGGACCACGCATAAGACAGATGACGCCCCCTCCAACGAACGGAAAGCAATGAAACCTCGAAATAGGCAAAAGCTTCCGCAAGGAGCCAGAAGAGGGAAGAAGAAAAAAAATGCAGCAATCTAGACGGAACCACATACCTCAAGGTACCCACTCCTCCCGCCTCCAGCAAGAAGGTCGGACCATCCTGCAGCGACTTGCCCGCCCATCTCATGGCGAAGGCTCGTAGGATGTGGCCGTGTGCCACAATGAGGACGTCTCCGCGTTGGCCCGTCTCGATGGCGGGGCCGTGGAATCTGCCACGAATGTCGGCGATCAAGCGGTCCAGACGAGTGGTGATGTCTTCGGGACTCCTGCAAAAAAAAGGAAAGGCGGGGCGGTGGGTGTGGGAATAGTGATGCTCACGTCACTTGTCAGTCGTCCTTCTGTGTCTTGGAAATTCTCGTCTTTCCTTGTCAAACGCCGACGGGATGTTAAGGAAACGCCTCTTCCTCTCGCACACCTCGCACAAAGAGCCCCTGTACTCTGTTGCTCACGTACCCTCTCCGTACTGGTACTCCCTCACATGCGGCCACGAGAGAGACCACACCACAGGCTTCCGCCGACAAAGTGGGATGGATGCTATGTTGGGAACGGGGAGGCACGCGCCGCAGATGGGTGCGGACCAGCAGGGAGGGTGAGACGGAAAGCGACGGCCTTGCGCCTGAAAAGGGGCAGCGGCCAGCGGCCAGCGGCCAGCGGGAGGCACACGGGGAGGAAAGAACCTACTCTCCTCCTGGGCAGCCATCCTTCCAGATGTCCCAGTATCCTTCGATGCCCTGCTCCTTGCGCATGGCCCTGATGTTGGGGCTCGTGATGCCCTCATAGTCGCCATAGTCCCACTCGCGGATGTCTTCGGTCACCTCGATCCTGGCGTCACAGAGACGGGGATCCTTTTCTGCCGCACCGTGTGGCTTCCACGGCAGGGCGTAATCCTTGAGGCCGAGGTTGAGCAGCTCAAAGGTGCGCTGTGCCCGTTTCCGAGGGGACACATATCTGCGGTTAGATCCAGAAGTGGTTAGGGGAGCAAACAACCACCAGGGCTCGAGCGTATCGCAAATTTGGGTTGCTCAAATGTGCAAGCGCCTGTGCCACGCTGATCCGCGTCACGGCCTCTTTCCGTTTGGGGCAGAAGGTGTGATGGTGACAGGTTAAGGGCCAGGCTGGAATCGCTATTAAAATCCGATGCTGGTACCTAGGGTCCACGCATGATACACCCGCTCTGACGGGCGGACTGGTTGACAGCGACTGGGACAGGCACGCTTCGTTGCGTTAAGCAAACAGACCGTTTTTAGAAAGAGCAGGACCAGGGTGGGCGGCGGAGAAGACCCAGGCGGCAGGCCGATGCACGTCGAGACAAGCAACGAAGTGTCGATCCCGACCGAAAGGCCCAAAACCTGGGGGCGGATGAGGTGGCGGGTACACGACACGGGCAAAAGTCGAAAACCCATCTTTAGAGCACAAGCAATCTCCACTCAGCCAACACGACTTACATGTGCGCAAGTTTCCTGGGTACGATCAGGCGGTCGTCGCCAACGAGGGCGCGGCCCGTGGCTTTGACCCTGGCCTCGCCGTTGGGAGTCAGGGGGATGTCGGTCGACCCAGTGTGACGGCCGTTGAGCGACCACTCGGTCTCGCCGTGTCGTACAATGAAGACCCGGGGTGTGGCCATTGTGCCCTCGATTTGCGGCGCCGTTGGTTTCGACCTGCGCCTGAAAAAAAGCACAAGCCAGGACCCCAAATGTCAGCAGCCACAGCAAGCATCCAACGCGTATAGCAGCCTACCGGCGCAAGCAGCACAAGGGCCAGGGCAGGATCAAGGGGTGATGGGTGAAAGCGCGTGCTAGGCGGGCGACGAGGGATGGAACGAATGCAAAAGCCCCTTGAAGGCGCTGTCACCCACCGTGTTCCCGGTGAGCTTGTTCGTCGGCTTTGACCAAGGACGGCCTTCATGTATCCCAAAACAGTCAGCAGGGGTGAGGCCAGCATCAGACGGCATCCATGTGCATGCCCAGAGGGCCTCCTCCCATCCTGCTGGGCCCCCGTGGCCGTCCAGCTCCGCCTTGGAGCCGTCGGCCGGGCCAAGGAGCCAGCATACCCGGTGGGGAAGAGTGGAAGAGAAGACGAGTGGACGCGGACATGCGGCGTGGCGCGGGGCGCTTGGGAGCGCTTGCATGGCCAGCCACACGCCCTGGGCCTAGCGCGCCTGTCACTGGACTGGGATATGACGATATGCAAGATAAGCTGCCGTACCCTGTGGCGGTTGTTTATTTTCGGCTGGCCGCGGTGGGAACCTCGGTGTGTTCTGACGCCTTCGAGAGTCAGCTCAATGTGTTGTCAAGATCTCCAGTCCGTTTCAAGCCAAGCGTCAGCGGGTAGGGGATGCCGCCATTCGGCCCCACAGCCTTGACAGACTCCGTCCCAGACAGGTGGAGCAAAATCCAAGTTTGGAAGTCGGCGTGCGAACGCTCAGCCAGAAAAGGTCATGGCACCCCCCCCTCGAACACGACGTCCCAAAAATAAGGGTTGAAACTCACTGCAAAAGTTTCGATCTCAATTGCAACGGTAAAAGGGTAGCCTGCGTTCCGAAAAACGAGTAAAGGAAATTTTTTATGGATAGTAGGGGTGATGCCTCGTCGAGAATGGAGACCAAAAAAAGAGGAGAAAATAGATGGGAAAATCTGCTACTTGTATGCGACGACTGCCAGTTGCCTCGTTTTTGCTCGGGTTCTTTTTCACCCCAGGGAGCAAAGCAAAGCGAACAAAACAAGAAGACAAGAAAAGAAAATGCGTTCGATTGCCGCTCCCGATCTCCTGATGGTTTATAGTACCGCAGTGGCGAGTGACGGCCCCGTCATGAGCTCCGGCTCGCAGCAGCAGCAGCGAGGTCGATTACTAAGAACCGTGCTGAAGCGGTGGGCCAGCGCCAGCAGCCTCGGCGGCGAGCAGCAGCAGCAGGAGGAAGAGGTCGAGGTGGGGTCGCCAATCGAGCTAGCGTCATACCCGCCGTCGTCGTCGTCGCCGCCGCCGCCGCCGCCGCCGCCGCCTGCCGAGAAAATTGCCGCGCCGGCTCCGGCTCCAGCTGCAGCTCCCCTCCTCCTGCTGCGCCGCCGCGCCGCCTCCTCCAACGACCGTCGCCGGATCCCCGAGCTCCAGGACCCCACGCCGCTATTGCTCAGGCCCGAGCCCCCACGACCACGGCGCCGTGCTGCGACCACAACCACCACCACCCCGACGTCGTCAGCAACCACCGCCCGCCCTGATCCGCCAAGATCAGCATCAGCAGTACCGAGTACCCCAGGGCGCCGCGCACGCTCCGCCCAACCGTCGTCGACCTGCCGCCAGCACGCGCGGCGGGTGACGGCCAGCGAGATCGTCTGGAAGGGGCACTGGGATTAGGAGAGAGAGTTGAGCGAGCAGACCAATCCCACAGGCTGCTGCCACTAGAGCCATGGCCCGTCGGGCGGTCGCCAGAGCAGCAGCAGCAGCAGCAGCAGCAGCCGCCACCGCCGCCCAGCGGACCAAAGTGAAGCGCTTCATCTGGGCCGGCTCCTTCGCCGCCATCACCATCGTCGGCACCATCTACGGCGCAGGGCTCAAGTCGCAGCAAGAGTACAAATCGGTCAGTGATGACTTCTTCTTCTCCCTTCGGCAAAGCCCTGTGGTCTCTGACAAGGCAGGGATGGGATGAGTAGGAAGTGGAAAAATACGTCCACGCGTCCGTCGAGGAGCAGATCGCAATCCTCGAGCGCCGCAGGCAGGCCCTCGTCTCCCAAAAGGCCCCGCTCGAGGAGAAGCTGGCGGCGCTGAGGGGGCGAATGGCCGAGAAGAATAGGGAGAAGAGCGAAGAAGGGAGGCTACCAGCTGCTGCCTCTGCCGGCAAGCACCCGCAGCCACCACCAGCAACCAAGGCAAAAGCCGATTCAAGCACCGAGGGACGAGGGTGGTGGTCATTCAGATGAGTTTTGTGCGATGATGGTTCTCAAGACTGATACCCTACCTACCTACATTTGTCTCGCGGCATACTTTCGTCCATGATATAATACACTTGTATATATACAAATAACCAGAACGTCGACACTCATCAACTGTCGTGTTCACGAAAACCGTAAAATTTGGCGCCGAGAGCAGTTTCAGTATCTAGCCAGGTCCTAATGCGTACGTGCCATTCTCCTCTAGATCACATGCGCCAGAAATTTTCAAAACTCGTGGTTTATCAGCTGCATCCCGAAATCTTGAAAAAAATGAAGCCGTCATACCGAGAGGTCCTTGATGCCCCAAGACGAATGAATCGTTACTCGACTCCATCCAAGGCAGAACTGCAGCCAGCAAAGCTACAAGGAAAGCTAGCCCACGCAACCAAGTATGCTACGATACCTTTCCCAATAACTTTAACTGTGTCTCGTCGCTTACACCTTCTTCTCAGCCACGTCCTCGGCCGAGGGCAGCGAGATGGCCCGATACAGCAGTATAAGGGCCGAGTGAGACTCGCCACCGCCAGCGAGGCCGTCAATCTTGTCGGCCGTCACCTCGGACACCTTGTCGTCGTTGAACCACCACCAGTTGCCATCTTCGCTCTCCTTGGGCTTGCCCGTCGCGGGGTCCGGTGGAGCCGTCTTCTTGACGTAGGCCGTGTAGTGGCCGCTATCGGCGCTAGCTCCCTGGTGCGTCACCACGCCGCGGAGCTCGTACAGGCCCGACTGGTTGTCTCCATCCTGCGCCCCCTGGTTCTGGCTGATGAGCTGATAGAGCTCCCGCTTGGCCTCCAGCAGCGTCGCCTCCCTCTCGGCCTCGACCTCGGCGTCCGTCTTGAACGTCTCCCCCTCCATCTCGATGTCGCCGTCCGCGCTGGCCGATGCGCCCTTGCCCTTCTTGTCATCCTTCTTCTTACTGTCCTTGGACGAGGACTGCTCCAACGAGTCCACATCGCCGTCCAAGAGGGGATTCTTCTTGCGCCGCTTGCGGGCACGCTCCATATCCTCCTCGTCCTTGCGGACCTCGCGAACCTTATCGCGGACAGGGATCAAGAGCTTCTTCAGATCATCGACGCAAAACTCCACCACGTCCAGCTCGTGCGGGAACGTGACCTTGCGCATGATCTTGGCCTTCTTCTGCACCTCTCGTTTCCAGAAGAAACGGACAAAGTGCACCGTCAGGTACTTGGGCAGCCGGGAAATCTTGGACTTCTTGGTGTAGACGGCCTCCCTCTCCAGTGTCGGCGAGCGCTTCTCGATCGTCTCGGTCAGCCCGTTCATGATGCCGTCGCGCAGGTGGTTGGTGTCCTTTTGGATGTGGCAGTTGAGCTTGAGGAACGGCTCGACCGACGTCACGGGCTGCTCGCCGGCGTCGCGCGCCTCCTGTTCGTTGCACTCTAGGACCGATGTGAACTCGCCCGCCATGTACCGATCGACCAGGTTGGTGGCGGGTTCGTCTTCGCGGCGCTTCTTCATCTCGAGCTTCTGTCGCAGCTGGGCCACAATCTGGGACCAGGCCTCCTCGGCATCCTGCTGGGCATATCCATGACCGTCCTTCGCCCTCTCGGCGAACTGGGGGAATGCCGTGCGCAGTGCCTGGAGGAAGTTGAATGGCGCAAAGCCAGACTGGGTCTCTGACATGGACTTGTACAGTCTCCTCAGCTGGCCCGTCATATCCAGGTGGGAGCCGGCGTCTTGCGGGCCGCTGGCCTTGTACTCGTATGTGCTGAGTGATTCCTGCAGCTCCGGGATCGAGCGCATCACTTGCAGGGTGGAGTTCAGGTAGCACGTGTTGCCCAGGTTCTCCAGCCCGGCGGGCATGGCGCCCTCCTGGCGAGCAGCCTCGGCCTCGGTCATGTCCTCGACAAACTTGACCGGCTGAGCCGGGCGGCCCAGGTCGCCACCGCCGCCACCCGGCGTGCCCATCATCATGATGGTCTGGCCGGCCTTGAGGCCCAGCTTTCCCATGACGGTTTCATCCTTGAGCTGTCCTCCCTTGACTAGGATCTTTTGCCTGTCGGGCTCGACGCCTGTTAGGCTGAAGAGCTGGTACTTGAAAACCTCGCCCGTGGACTCGGGGTCGACCTCGACATCGTGCTTTTTGCCCTTGTGGGAAACGATGACTGTACATGATGAGACGAGGTCAGCCACAAGGTATGCGGCGTTTGCCTGTTGGGAAGATACTTACTGTTGACGGACGACATCGTGTTTTTTGTGTTGGGAGGACAAGCAAACCGAGGTTCTAAACACCGGGGAAAAAAGTATGCGAGGCTTAGGAAGTATGAGAAAGAAGGTCAGAGCGCTGAAGAGAAAGCCAGTGAAGAGAATGACAGGGAAGAAAGCGAAAGAAATACCAGTTAAGGGGCCGAGCGCCGAAAGAATCCAAACCGGCAGGCAGCCTCGGGCTTCGCAAGACGACGCAATTCTGGGCGGTCAGCGGCGTTTCGAGGCGGGTGGTGGCGGTTTGATGTCACCCACCAGGTCAACCCAAAGCTTGGGAGGGGCGTAGCGGGGCCGGAGTACCAAGCCACAAGTGGAAGCTTGTCAGCCCAAACTGTGGCTGATGGACACGCCGTAGCCACCCAGCGGCCAGCGGAGAGCAACGGGTAGCCACAGGCACCATTGGCAGAGCTGTGACCCCACCATTCCCCACACCAACCAAGTGACGACGTGCCACAGCTGTCCCGCATGCTTCTCTCCTGGACTGGCGGCCAAGTTCCCGAGACGAGACGAGAGCGCCGCGGCCCCCTTTGCCAGCACAGACCAGGCCGCCAATCCGTAGCCAGCTTCACCCTTCGCGCGCAAAGGCTTACAGAGAAAGGCTCTCGATACTTGCTGCCGCAGAATGGTACGTGAGGTTGCCGCGTTGGCCGTCGCCGCCGTCGCCGCTCTCCGCGCCCACCTTGCTGCCGCCTCCTCGCTCCGGCCGGGCGGTGGAGTAGAAAGGACGCGGTGTTGATGGCCGCCGAAGCGTCCCGCCGGTGACGCTCCGCTGAGCTAAACTGACCCTCGAACCCCCCGACAGTCCCAATCCCTGAGGCCGTACCTCCAGGCGGTGCGGAGCAGCCTGACGGCGGCGCTCTGCCTGTCCAACTTCGCGTCCCAGGCGACCGAGAGGCACAACGTGCCCGAGATCGAGGCCCAGACGTCTCCCGAGGTGCTCCTGACGCCCCTGACAGTCGCCCGCAACGAGAACGAGCGCGTCCTCATCGAACCCAGCGTCAACAGCGTCCGCATCAGCATCAAGATCAAGCAGGCCGATGAGATCGAGCACATCCTCGTCCACAAGTTCACTCGCTTCCTAACCCAGCGCGCCGAGTCCTTTTTCATCTTGAGGAGGAAGCCTATCAAGGTGCGCAGGCTTTGCCCACCCTGTACATTCTGCTGGCTGTGCCTACCCTGTACATGCTGGCTGTCCCATGTAACCGGGTGCTGACGGCTGCGCTTCGTGACAGGGATACGACATTTCCTTCCTGATTACCAGCTTCCACACGGAAGAGATGCTCAAGCACAAGCTTGTCGACTTTATCATACAGTTTATGGAGGAGGTCGACAAGGAAATTTCCGAGATGAAGCTCTTTGTAAGCTTGACATGGCATCATTGTTGTGTGGTTGACTTCGAGAGTGCGGTACTGACGCGGAAATACGTTAGTTGAACGCACGGGCAAGATTCGTGGCCGAGTCCTTCCTAACCCCTGTATGTCGCCTCATTCCAACCACTGCCGCGTACATCCCGCTTCCCTATCACGATAGCTGCTAATACCGTCACAGTTCGACTAAACCTCCATGTCGCCTATTGTTGTGGCGACCTCTTTGTGGTAGCCATAATGAAAGCGCTCGTGACGCACATGACTGTGAGACATTTGGGCGAAAACCAAATGACATCGAGGGATCTAAAATCCCCATCCTACCTCCGGAGCTTAGATGATTTAACAGCAGCTACGATACGATCAAAATATTTACGCATTACGCACACCAGTGGTCTCAGGTTGGGTTCTTTCTGTGAACTTAAGAACGGTAGTTTGAGCCTGATTGTCACAAGGAGCAATGAGGTCACCGTTCCAATATTTACATCGTCTTGTCGAGGAGGCGACGCATTCTGAGGGTTATTCCAAACGTGTACATGTCAACCACTCGCCTTTCCCGTTTCCAAGCTCGAACTTGACAAGGACAACATCCCTGTCAATGTCAAATGATATCATGACAAACGTTGCCGGGGCCATGTTTATCGATGCAAAGATCTATATCCCGTCAGCGCTCGACACTAAACGCGATGAGCATCAACGATACCTAATGCAGGGAGGTTTAATTTGTGGCCCCTGTGGCAAGACCTGCATTAGACCTGGGAACGCGAAGAGCATTTAGCCGCAAGCTCCGTTGATGACAAAGTACAAAGTGGAGGATCGTTTAGGAAATGCGGACAAACGAGTGGTCAAAAACTCAATTATGTAAACCGTGTTCATTTCAACCCATTTTTTCTGGTTGTTGAGCTACAGCCAGCTGAAAACAAACTTAAGCCAGGGACCCAGGTCCTGGCAGCCGGCCGTAGAGTGTTAGCGTCATGGGAGACGGATTGGACGTGCGATGAAATGGCACGCAAATGCTGAATTGCCTCAATGGAAAGATCATATTCGGGTGACTTTTCAGCCTCAGAATGGGGCGTACCATTTTGGGCTTGGGCGGATGCCGACTTTCAGGGACAGGTGTGCAATCCGTCTAGCACAGACAGGTACAAGGCAGCTGTAGCGCCTGTCAGCTGAATGCCAGGTACCAGCGCGCGACGGTAGGGATGTGGGGCGGAGAACGACCTGACAGGCCCGCAGCTGCTGCCGTGTGTTCGGCGGTGGGGCTACCTGAAGTCGCGGTCGCAGCCAGAAATTCCTAGATCTCTCGAGTGCGGGCGCCCCGTGTAGCTGGGCCCAGCTGGCCAATCATGACGCCGCGCCGAGCGCTCACCCATGAGGCCACTTGTTACGCTGCTGCAAATTAAGCAAAGCCTAGGGCTCCATTCCGCCGCGCGCGCAAGCAGCGGAACCCCATGCGTCTCCTTTTCAGCCCTCCATTCTCCTTCGCAACCTCGGAGCCCCCTTTCTTGCCAACCCAAGCATCTCGACGGCAGAGTCCATAATATTGGCGCGCCGAGAGGGACAGATCGTCGCATTTTGAGCCGCCCGTCTTCTCTCGTTCTAGGTCTTCTTCTTTCCTTCGTCGTCGCGTCTCCTGGTTCCATGTCAGCTTCGAGGAGGAACGCTTTTTAATCCGCGACTGCCCACCTTCTACACTCTCGTTCACAGTCTCCGTCCCAAACACCGCCTTGACGAGGTCTAAGCCTCTCGTCTGAATCATGGCCCGCGCAGCAGAGGCTGCAAAGCCGCCAGCCCAGGCGGCAGTGCCAAAACCTCACGCCGCGAGCAACAACAAGGTCGGCAAGGCCAAATCGAAGCGCCCCAACGACTACACCTCGGAGGGCGTTGAGGACAACGATGTGTTTCTGCTGCCCGTCTCCGATTACCAGGTGATGATGGTCATCACCATGCTGGCCGCCGCCGTCCGCCTGTTCCGGATATACCAGCCCACCAGTGTTGTCTTTGACGAGGTCCAGTGCGTCTCTCGCCCACCATGACCCCATGCCTCCACACGCACTCGCCGGCAACATTACTGACAGTGCGATTCTCCCCGCAGCTTCGGTGGCTTCGCTTCCAAGTACATCAAGGGTCGCTTCTTCATGGATGTTCACCCGCCTCTCGCCAAGCTTCTCATCACCCTTGCTGGCTGGCTGGCCGGCTTCGACGGCAACTTCGACTTCAAGGAGATTGGCAAGGACTACCTCGAGCCCAAGGTCCCCTACGTCGCCATGCGCATGTTCCCCGCCGTCTGCGGTATTCTCCTGGCCCCGACAATGTTCCTCACCCTCAAGGCTCTCGGCTGTCGCACCATCATCGCCATGGTCGGTGCCTGCCTGATCATATTCGGTAGGCCCTCATCTGCCCTACCTTCCTGCGCCTGTCATCGAGGCATGCGCCGGTTGGTGAAGTGCTGGACTGACCAATCCTGCTTCTTTTAGAGAACGGACTGCTCACCCAGGCCCGCCTGATCCTCCTCGACTCGCCTCTGATGATCACGACGGCTTTCAGCGCCCTCGCCTTCAGCTCGTTCACGAACCAGCACGAGCAGGGACCCTCCAAGGCATTTGGCCCGAGCTGGTGGTTCTGGCTCGCCATGACCGGTCTGGGCCTCGGCGCGAACTTTAGCATCAAATGGGTTGGCCTTTTCACCATCGCATGGGTCGGCGCCCTGACTTTGGTCCAGCTCTGGGTTCTCTGGGGTGACTATAAGAATGTGACGGTGGTATGTACATGGAAACACAAGTGCGAGACGAGTCCAACTGCCGTCCAGCGAGTACACGGTGCTGACATTTATGTGTAGCGCCTCTTTGCCAAACACTTTCTGGCCCGCGTCCTCTGCCTGATTGTCATCCCGGCCGCAGTCTACATGGGCATGTTCGCCATCCACTTCGTGTGCCTGGTCAACCCCGGTGATGGTGACGGCTTCATGAGCTCCGAGTTCCAGTCTACGCTCAACTCCAAGGGTATGCAGGATGTTCCCGTCGACGTCCTCATGGGCAGTCGCGTCGCCATTCGCCATCTCAACACCCAGGGCGGCTACCTCCACTCGCACCCCTTGATGTACCCCACCGGCAGCAAGCAGCAGCAGATCACGCTCTACCCCCACAAGGACGACAACAACTATTGGTTTTTGGAGAACCAGACCCAGCCGCTCGACGCCAATGGCGTTCAGATCAATGGCACCAGCGCCTGGAACAATATCGACCCTCTTCCTTACATCAAGGACGGCGACGTTCTTCGCCTGTACCACGTTCCGACCCACCGCCGCCTGCACTCGCATGACGTGCGCCCCCCTGTGACTGAGGCCGATTGGCAGAACGAGGTCTCGGCTTATGGATATGAGGGTTTCGACGGTGACGCCAACGACTACTTCCGCGTCGAGATTGTCAAGAAGAAGTCCGCCAGCGGCGTCGCGAGGGAGCGCCTCCGGACAATCGAGACCAAGTTCAGGCTTATCCATGTCATGACCGGCTGTGTCCTGTTTTCGCACAAGGTCAAGCTCCCCGACTGGGCCTCTGAGCAGCAGGAGGTGACGTGCGCCCGCGGTGGCACCCTGCCCAACAGCATCTGGTATATCGAGGCCAACGAACACGCGCGGCTCGATGATACGGCCGAGAAGGTCAACTACCGCAAGCCCGGATTCTTCTCCAAGTTCATCGAGCTCAACACGGTCATGTGGAAGACCAACGCTGGCCTCGTCGAGTCGCACGCCTGGGACTCGCGCCCGGACGCCTGGCCCCTGCTCAAGCGCGGCATCAACTTCTGGGGCAAGGACCACCGCCAGATCTACCTAATGGGCAACCCCGTGGTGTGGTACACCTCGACGCTCGCTGTAGTCATCTACGTGCTCTTCAAGGGCATTGCCGTCCTGCGCTGGCAGCGGAGCTGCAACGACTACTCCAACGTCACCTTCAAGCGGTTTGACTACGAGATCGGGTCGTCCGTCCTCGGCTGGGCTTTGCACTACTTCCCCTTCTACCTGATGTCGCGCCAGCTTTTCCTGCACCATTATTTCCCAGCTCTCTACTTTGCCATCATCGCCTGGTGCCAGGTCATGGACTTCACCCTGACACGGTTCAAGGGAATTGGTCTTCGCGAGAACCCCATCGTTGCCAAGGCCATTGCTGTTGGCTTCCTTTCCGTCTCCATCGTTGCCTTCTTGCTGTTTTCGCCTCTCGCCTACGGCAACGCCTGGACCAAGAGCGAGTGCAACCGCCTCAAGCTTTTCAGTGGTTGGGACTGGGACTGCAACAACTTCCTCGACAGCGTGAGTAACCCTCCTCAATCCGTTCCTTCGGTGCAGGCTCCCGCGCACGGGCATTAAACGAGGGGTGAAAGTTATTGGCGCATCGGTGTTTTGTCTTTTTTTTTTTTTTTTTTTTTTTTTTTTTTTTTTTTTTTGGNTTTTTGTTTTTTTTTTTTTTTTTTTTTTTTTTTTTTTTTTTTTTTTTTTTTTTTTATGGTGGGAATGTAAGACGGCTTGGGGAATGTCTTTGTAAGCCAGCTGGACCATGATGGGATTAGCTCTACCATCTGCCTTGTCATGTGTCCGCGCTAGCGCCTAGCCTTGCCAGCGTGCACCTCGGTGTGCACATGCTTTCAATGCCTGGACCTTGCCCAGACAAGCAGGGATCTGTCGATCCCAATGCTTCGTGAAAGACATTGTCTAACGCGTCGGACTGCGAACTAACTGCTTTTGTATAGTACGCTGCCTACTCATCACTCACCGCCCCTGCTCCTGTGGCCGTGCCAACCCCTCAGAAGCCGGTAGACGCGAAGGTGGCGCCTCCCGTCATTCCGGCGCAAGGGGCCCAGGAGCAAGCTGCTAAGCCGCCGGCGCCACCACCAGGGATCTCGGGAGCGCCCGACCCGGCTTTCGCTCAGGACGGTTCCCCGAAGCAGCGAATCCTGTCGCGAGAGGAGCGCGTCGAGTACCGCGACCAGGACGGGAACCTGCTCAACGAGGAGCAGGTCAAGGCGCTCGAGGGCAAGGTGGAGTTCAAGACGCGCTACGAGACGCGAACGCGGGTTGTGGACGAACAGGGCCGCGAGATCGTGAACCCTGATCAGGCCGCAGCCGCAGCCGCCGCCCAGGCAGCCGCCAAGAAGGAGCCGGAGGGTGCCGGGGCTGGCCAAGGGAAGCCCGCGGCTGGTGTGGCCCCGCCGCATCCCGACGTCGAGGGCGCGGCCGAGTCGACCAAGATCAACGTCGACACCCTCGTCAAGGATGACCCGATCCAGCCGAGCGAGGAGGGCAGCAAGGAGATGGAGCAGAGGCTTCCGAAGCCCGCCAGCGGGGGTGGCGAGGCGACTAAGGGCGTCTAGTCTACTCGAAGGCGGGGCAAGACGCTTTTTTCTGTTTCCGTTCTCACATTTTACCAACCACACATACTTGATCTCCCAAAAGACATAACTCTGGCACCAAAAAAGAAAATCTCCTTTGTCATTTAGTTTTTTGCATCTGCGAATGATGTTGGGCTGAGGTGGTGTGGAGTTTCCATGTTTCGGCCTGGGTGTTTAATGTGCCGGGTTATATCCTCCATGTTGGACCGGAGGGCATCGCCTCTCATTTTTTGCAAGACGATCAAAACGACATAGACACGGGACTCCCTAATCTCGCTCCAAGTTCACATGTTCACGGCATCGGGTCTGTCACAACTCGATTCCCCAACACCTGCTACGGGCGCTGCGCTGCTGCTCGACGCGATATCACGGCAAAGGGATCGGGCAGAGGCCGTGGCATGTTGGAAGACGTACGGGTGCAAGGCATCCTTCTTCGCCTGGACCTATCTCCTCTCCTTTTTTTTTATATATTTTATTTTTTTATTTACGGCACAACAACGCTACATACCCCGGCACCGTTTTAATGGGTTGGCATAGGGATGAAAAGGCGGGTTTGGAGGGCTGCTGCGGGCTTTTGGTGGGAGGGTTGGTGGATGAGGTAGGCTCCAAAGACTGGGCAGGGCGAATGCCGGCGGACGAGGTTTGTTCTGGGCCGCAAGGAGACGAGGCAGCAGCATGTGCCGGAACCGCGAGGTCAAGCTCGCAGGTCGGACATGTTCAAGGTCTTTCTGCTTGCTTGGTTGTTCCCCTAGTCTGTATCCAGGGCCTTCTGTTTTTTTGTGATTCTCGTCTAGCTCGTCTCCGATCTCAACATTACACACGAGGCACATGGGCTGCCCGCTTCACAGGGCATCTCCTGACATTCTTCTGCTCCCCGTGCGCCTGCCCTCCGACGGATGGGTGGTATCGTCATCCATTTTTGTATGTATTCTGCCCCAACTGCCCTGTCTGCTTGCCTGCCAACACATGTATGGGAACCTCTACAGACGTGCCTCAACGAGCCGGGCACCTCACTCCTCGTCGTCGGGTTCCACAAACGGGTTCGTGATCGGCTCGGAGCCGTCGGTCGGGCTGAGGGCGACGAGGAGCGTGCCGCGGATGACGACAAGGCCGAGCGGCCTGCTGGTCTCGTTGCCGTCGTCGTCTGTTGCGTTTGGGTAGGTGTGGCCGGGCGGCGTCAGTCAGCCGGTCAGCATCTGGTGTGTGGGGAGGAGAAAAAGGAAGAAGGCAGGCGCGCTCTCCCCGTCTTTACTCACCTCGCATCGTCTCCTTGACCTCGTCCAGCACCAGGTTCATCAGCGCGTCATAGCCCTTTAGGGTGCCCGTCACTGTTCGAATGGGGTCAGTGCTGCCGGCGGTCGTGGAGAAGGGGTGGGGTGGGAAGGAAGGAAAAAGGAAATGGCCGCCAACACGTACCCTCGCGGCCGCCGTTGAACTTGACCTGCACCTCCTTGTCCATGTACCTGGCCAGGTCCAGAATGTTCTCCTTCTTGGGGCGTTCGCGGTCCCCGCCGCCGCCGCCAGAGTGATCGCCCCTGCCGCCGCCACCGCTGTGGCCGTCGCCTCGCCCCCTGCCGCCGCCGCGTCCTCTGAATCCGCCGCGGCTTCCTCCTCCTCGTTGGGGCCTATCTGCCATTTTTTGTCTGTCGCGATCTGCTCTCTTTTTTTTTCTGGAAGGTGTGGGGTGGCTGTGCGGGGTGTGCGCCCCTCTCGGTGGCGAGCTGCTGCTGCTACGGCAGGTCTGTCGCTTTGGTTTGCTCTCGAGCTGCTTCTTTCAGGTTCGGGCCGGCGGAGCCACTGTCGAGACTGCTGTAGGTATGTGCGGTCGGGCGCAGCGGCAGCAGTCAATTGGCAAGAGAAGCTTGCTTGAAGCTGCCCGCCGCGGGATGGAGCGCGGTTTGGGTCGCGGATGCCCCGCGCTGGAGGCGGCAGGTGCTCACCGCACGGTGCAACTCCTGTCAGCTACCTAAGGTACCTAAGGCAGGTACCTAGACCCATCGGCTGTTAGTGGATCAACCCATGCATCTCCCACGTCAGCCGAGTCAAGCTACAACATACTCTTGTTCTAAGCAACGTCAACAACATTTTTTGGTCTAAGAAGCGCCTACAATTGACAGCTTAACCACAGCCTACAAGCAAAAAACAGTTCAACTCCTTGAGAATCAAAGATCACACCGCCATTCATCATGCCGGAAGGCACCCGACTCTTCCCTGGCGACGCGGGCAGACCCCAGTACGGCGGTCGTCAGAGCCGGAGAAACAGCCGTCAGCAGGCCGAGGCTGGAGCCCGGCAGACGCAGCCGTGGAGCTTCCGAGAAGCCAATACGCCGGAGGATCAGAGCTTTTTTTCGCAGTTGCGTCAACGCACAGTCGCAGTTCAGGACACCGCAACACCGATGGTCATTGTCGACGAGGCCCGGATCTTCTAGCAGCTGCCCAACGAGCCGCCTTTGAACACCATTGGCAGAGCCCGCCAGCTCAACGAGCACATCAACGACGAGGTAACCCGCTTCGTCCTTTTCTGGAACGTCATGAACAGCCTGGTGGCCTCAACGCCGAGCATCCCCCACAACAATCGCGTGAGGAACCTCCTCATCACCGAGGGGCTGGTGGGCATGGACGGCCGCCCTGCCGGTGTGCTTCCGACCCGCATCTACTTCGATTACCTCATGGGCATCTTGGCGGCCGTGGTCAGCCACCCCTGAGCATTTGATAAGCGACTGGCCTCGGCTAGTTACAGGTAAGCGAGCCAACTCCCCATGGATTTGTACCAGAGCAGCGACTGTTGACTCCCCACCCTCCTACAAAGAGCACGCCTCAGAGACTAACTCGTTTCATGTTAATTACATACCTAGCCATGCCGTGTCCCCTTCTCACATGCGACTCCCGGGGAGAAACAAGCAGGAGGACCTGAGATTGTCACCATGGGCTGCAGGGCGGGCAGGCAGGCAGTCGGGCGTTTCGGATCCACATCCAACAAGAGGGAGAGCACGCAGCCGCACAGATTGGAAGCTACCCAATGTCTTTGCTTTTTCCCTCTGTTGCGTGTTGACGGATTACTTCTTTTTTCTTTCCTTTTTCGGCCACGAAGAGGTCACCACCCGAAGCACCTAAGGAACTAGGTACCTTTTTATTCTACATCTAGATAGAGAGATACAAATACGGAAAAAAAAATCAGTACGCGTACACACGCATCAAGCATACTGGACTTTTTCAACAAGCCATTTCGTTCGACCAGGCTGCTGTGATAGTGCTCACACTGGGCGTTGCTTTCCCGTCCCCAAAGTTGAATTCGGTGATGGTTGAATTCAAACGTGGGCGGCAACCGCCTGGCAGGCAGGCAGGCAGGCAGGCAGGCAGATAGACGTACGGATTTCATTTTAATAAATCACATGGAGCAAGCCATTTGCACGGTGATCCCTCTCACTGCAATGGTCACTCGCATTACGGATGGCGAGGGGGCAAAAAAAAAAGTCTGCATTTGAAATGTTGGTGGGGTGCTTCTTGTTGGGCTGGCCCGCGAACCCCGGGGACGGTCCTTGAATCCCAGGCAACGAAACAAGTGGTCTGTCTAATTCTACGGACGCACTCGGTGCACGGGATGAAATACCTAGTCGTCCCTAATACACTGCAGCCCATGTCGGGCAAATCTCAGAGCGTCGTTTGATTTCCAAGCCCGGAGGGTTCGTCTCCAAGGCAGCGAGGCCAGGTCGTCTCAACCCCCCAAGTTCCTCCCCTGTGACACCCTCCAGCTACCTAGGTGTTGTCCAGCCTATCCGGGCGCGCGGGTAGGGTAGCCGCGTGGTTGTCTGTGGTCAAAGTGGCTCCTCACATCGTCGTCAGGAAGTCATCACCTACACGTGAGCTCGGGATTAGGAAGAATAATCAAGAACAAAGTGGAAGGACCCAGAGCTCCTGCCCTCAACACTTTTTCTTTCCCACTCAACAAATAGCCCGAGCAGACCTCGACCGTCGAGGTGCTTCTCGTCTCTCCCAGTCTCTGCACCACCTGCTGCTACCTCTTCTACTTCTTTTTGTTCCAGTTGTAGGCCACTGGTGCTATTCGTCTCATTCTCTCTCTTCCTCTTCCCTCTGCGCGTCCCTCGCAGCTGTTGCTGGAGAGTGCCCGCGATCAGAGACGTCGTGGGAGGAGGTAGCCGAGAAAATTTTTTCCTCCAATTGTCTGCCCACAACTTCTTTTTTTTTTCTTTCCTCACCACAACCGTCAACTTCCTCCAGCCCCAAACACACACCATCGATCAACACTCCCTCCATCCCATCATCATCTGTAGTCTCGTAGCTGACTACGGCCTCCTCCTCTGTCACTTGCTGTCTCTCTTCTACCTACCTCGGGAACACTCCACTCTTCGCATCGTTGGTTTCTGGCTGATCTGCCCGGCATCTCGCTGAGCAGCAGGTCAACGCCAGCTTAGCACACGAACCAGAGCCGACTGCCACGCCAGTCACGCCAGCATGAGGGACCGCGGAAGCGGGCAGTCGGGCCATCGGCCCGCTGCTTCTGCCAAGCCTGCTGCCAACAAGGGCAAGCGCAAGGCCGAGGTTGAGTCTGACGGCGACACCCCCAAAGCCAACACAGACGAGCCTCTCATGACACTCAGGTTCCAGTTGAAGGGTAACTACCAGCCGCCCCCCCGCGACAAGCAGGTAGTGCCAGAGTGGCTGGAGGGTGTCTCTACCAGCGGCGATTGGGAGGAGCGCAAAAACTTCGTGGATCTCACGACAAAGGGCGAGCCGGGCACTACCACAAACAAGCTGGACTCTGGTCGCAAGATAAAGACTCCCAAGTGGGAGGCTGATGATGCTGATGGTGAGTCTTTGCCGACTCCCCGCCAGCCCGTGGGTCGACTTCCTGGGTCTCAGTCCGTGCCCAACCTGGGCAACCCCGACGCCCTCTCTCAGAGTGCCGAGAGCCCGTCCATCAAGGCTCATATGAACAACCCTGTTCCGGAGCATCTTGCAGCAGGACCCCGTAGGGTCATCCGGAAGCCCATCCAGATCCCCCTGCGGTCGAACACCTTGCACCCCCGTGAGTCGGGCATGAGCAACAGCAACGGCACATCGAGCATGCGCAACAGCAACGGCACGCCAAGCGTGAGCACTGGCTACGCCACATCGGGCATGAGCAACAGCAACGGCATGCCAAACATGGGTAACAGCAACGGCACGTCAAGCGTGAGCACTGGCGACGGCGCGCCAACCACGGGCCACTCCGACATCATGGGTCACAACATAACCCTTCCTCCCCCGGTCATGACGGGGGACTTGGTTCCCACCGGCGAGGACCCGGCGACTGCCACCATCCGCTCACAGCGGTCCTGGGTCCTGAACTATCTGACCTCGCCTCCCCGGGGCCGCCCGACCGTTGCGCAGGCGTTCAACGAGCAGATCTACCCCTTCGTCGAGACTCTCTCGCAGGTGCCCAAAAAATGCGACTTCAGCGTGGTGAAGATCAAGAACGTAAGCCCATCCCTTCCGGAATCTCAGCAGGCTTTTCCCGTCATTAGAGCCTAGAACTCGTTCGTTGACCGCCCATTACTGCCGCAACAGATTCCTTTCAAGACTACTGAATCCGAGATCATGGCCTTTTTGGGCCGCAAAGCCAAGCTCATCCCAGACTATCTGGATCCAGTCCACATCATGATGGAACGTGTCACCAGCAAGACGCTGGATGCGTATGTCGAGTTTAAGACTCTCGAAGGTGCCGTCGCTGCGATCGCCAGACACGGCGAGGCGCAGCGTAATGGCCGCCCGAACCGTATTGGCGATCGCCCAGTCGAGATTGTGGTTTCTTCGCAGGAAAGCCTGATGGCCGAGCTGTTTCCCCATGCCAGGGGCATCGAGTGGGTGAACATAACCCCTAAGCTGAAGGAGAGGAACCCCAGCGAGCCCTGGGAAACCTTCAAGGGCTTCGTCTCCGAGGAGGAGATGACAATGCTCGTCAAGCACGTCAAGGTTCCGCATCGCGTAAGTGGCTCGGCACGGCACGACGCTTATTTTCATGCTTAAAGCCGGGTTTTCACATGCTGACGACCCAACGCTCCATGGCCCCAGTCTCCCTTCTCCCGGGAGTGCCCCCAGCGCCCATACGAGTGCATGATCAGCACACTGCGCAAGCTGCCGTGGCACATGACGGATTGGATCACCTTTCGCCAACGTTACTCCATCTTCGAGGCGTGCTACCAACTAATCAAACATCTCCGCCGCATCCTGGACAGCGGCTGCGCCACGAATCTGCTCAACGAGCGGCTGTTCAACCACCTCACTCATACGGCCATGCGATGCCCCGGCTTCACCATAGTGCAGAAGGACGACTTGGCCAGAGTGATAGGCATCCAAGACGGAAGGATGATGTACTCTTACGGCTTGCCCCTCAACCCAGGCTCCTGGGTCCACCTGTACGGCGTTGGGCCAAAGATGGACATGCCGCTTGACGTGATCGAGGTGAGTATAGTTGGGGGTGGTCACATGACACTCGGCTACGTGAACACCAACTTTTCAGCCTTTTCTTTGGATCTCCTTGACAGAAATACCCATATACTAACTGCTCCCTCGAAAAAAAAAAGTACTACGTCGCCATCATTCGCGAGGAGACGATCAAGAAGGTCAACTCGCTCTCGTACGACGAGCGTGCCCATCTCGCCAACTTGGCCCAAAATGTTGACAAGACCTTCGGCTACCTCTGGTGGGAGCTCGCTCTTCCGACCGGCCAGGCTTTCGACAACCAGACCCTTGGCCAAGTCGCTAGGCACGAGCTCTACATCATCGAGCGCATCCTCACTCGCGCCTTCTCCTGAGTGCCGCGCCAATTTCGACTTGCCCCATGCCGTCGTTGGCCCTTTTCACCTCCCGGGAAACGGTCGGAAAGGACGATCAGAGACATGTCACAACCGCAGAAAGAGAAAACAGAAACCCCGAAAAAAAAATTGAAAACGACAAAAAAGAAAGAAAAAAAAACGGCGGGAGAAATGAAGATTCATCTTGTTACAACTACTCAGGGCCAGCATCCTTAGCGTCTGTCTTCGAGAGCACAAATCGTCGGCAGGACTGGATGGTGTTCGCCTCAGAACTTCTTCACCTATACCATCTTGTTCGGGCGACTAGGGGAACCCGTTGCTCTCTCACACACACTCTCACGACCCAGTCTCGCTCTTTTCTTTATTATCTTCTCTTCTTCTGACTGGCAATAATGGGTCAACACGTGCACAAATGTTCGGGCGACAAGGGGAACTTGTTGCTGTCTCTCACGCACACTCTCACGACCCGGTTTCGTTCTTTTATTTTTATTTTTCTCTATCTTCTCTTCTTTCGACGGGCAATAATGGGTCAACACGTGCACAAACTCTTTGCTAACTAGTCTGGAACTTGATGGAACATTTGAGGGAGGAAAGAAGGAGTGGAATTTGCTCTTCGAAGGGACTATTTACCAGCCACAGGGCAAGGTCGGATCGGGATATCGCGTCCCTCATTTTCTTTTTCCCCGACATGTTTTGTCCTCCTTCGGGTGGGACCTCCATTCTCATCTCTGCCTTTCATCTCTCCCCATTGTTGCTTGTTGCGAGCTGGCTTTGGAGAGGGAGTATCTCCCTTTCCATCTCTCTGGCCTAGCTCCTCCGGTATGGATGGCTCGCATCTTTGAGCTTGGACGCCACCGAAATGGGCAAGAGAGTTTGTTGGGGCATTGGCTGGAATGGAACAAGACGAGCTACACAAAACAGGTAGAGATAACACTAAAAAAAAAAAAAAATGAAAACAACTTTGGAAGCAACTCTCGCGGGAGGAGCAGCACGGCTGGAGTGGCCTTGACTTCCATGGTGATTTGATTCTCGCTCGTAGTCTCTGGTGGGCGCGATGTTGGTGTCAGTTTGACTGCGTAGAGGCGGTTTTGAGACGTGGACGACGTCATGGAGAGACTGAGATGACACACGGCCGGGATGGAGAGACGGCTGGAGATGGAGATAGCTTGAAACGGGGATATGATGGTGATGATGATGATGATGATGATGATGATGATGACGATGGAGACTGAAACCTCGCGCGGATTGCGGACGACGACGGAGAATGGGCCAGATAACTTGGCATGGGCAGATGACGGAGAACGAGCTGCTTAGGAACGTGGCCATGATAGAGAGATCGCCATGCACGCACGCAAAAGAGAAAATAAAAGCACAAACAAAACACACACAGCTGGTCTCCGATTCCCCGCTCGATAAATGGATGGAAAAGACCGGCGGAAACAAGGGCGTGGGAGCAAGCAGGACGGCGCCGGAAACACGATGACAAGAGGGAGAGGAAGAAATCTTACAGCGCCGGTGGGGATCCCAGTGCCCGTGCTCGGGGCAGATGCCCCGCGAAGGCCCACGCGCCTCGGAGTAGTCCAGCGTGCGTTCGCTCGGGTTCTTCTTGTAGGCGCAGTCGGGCTTGCCGCAGTCGAGGATGACGACGGTGGACGGGTCCTTGCACTTTTTGCCGCACCAGAACTGCTCAAAGTGCTCGTAACACATGACTACTGCGGTGAGGGAGAGGGACCGAGAGCGTTGGATGAGAAGGAAAAGGAGGACAGTGATGTGGGCAGATAGGTTGGCGGGTATGGAGCCTTGGAGCTGGTGTGGGCTGTCGTCGGGTCACACTGCTCTAGCAAAGAAGATTGTTGGTCACGGTAGACAGACAGACGAGAGGAAGGGAGGTGTCCGGATATTTACAACAAAATGGGCGGGCAAGGCCCCTCCCTCAGCCACCAGCCTGCGTCTACACCCTGAATCCGATCCCTCGCTGTCCCCTTCTCTTCCTTTCGCCCATTCCGATCCGCAAACAGGGCTCGATCCCCTGGGCTCACACTGCCATTCCCTTTTCCTTCCACGCTGGCGGCGCTCCAGCCTATGAACAGCCACGCCCAGGTCGACGACGAGGAGGCTTCCTCACGGCGCTTGCTCACGCTCTCTGGTTGGCCCTCTACCTTGTATCTCTACCTTGCACCTTCGCCACCGTGCAGATAGCGACTTCGGACCACGGGAATACGAGCTTCCGCTTTCTCTCACGACTGCAGCCGACCTCCTCATTTCTGTTCTTTTCTTGTCGCTTTCTCGGGTGCTCGGGCGTTCGGTGATGCTAGGGAGAGAGAAAAGATGGCGGTGGCGTGTGATGAGCTGTCCATTCGCATCATCCATCCTTCTGCGAGCAGCTGCATGTATGGCCAGGGGCCCATGGCCCCAGGCATGGCCTGTGTTGCCGCGTGGTGGACGTAGAAGGCGAGGGAGTGCGAGGTCGCTAGACCGCTAGACCGCTAAACCGCTTGGCGACGAGGAGGCTCGGAGAAGGACGATCCGGTGTGGCCACGCCGCCGTGAGCCTAGTCTCGGCTCCATTCCCTGGTTTCAGGCCTCTGGTCCAGGCATCTGGGAGGGTGGGCGAGCGATCCTGTTCGACGGTCCCCCTGTCTGGCCAGAATTCCATAGAACACCACTGTAATCCAAGCCTGCATAAATGGTCTGACAAAGGGCGTAAGCAGGGAGCGTGGGAAGCTGACCAAATCTTTACGCAAGGGGTGTTGGTAATGGTATCGGGCCTCATGGGCAGACACCATAGGGTGGCTCAGGGTGGATGCGTTGCTCCGGCTGGCGGCTCGATCCAACACACAGTGCTAGTATGCTGCATGGAGGCCGAGAGACCCCTGGCAAGCGCCCAGCCGTCTGGGCCCCCCGAGTGGCCCCGGCTGAGTGTCGTGTGGTGGGCTCCTGGTCTCGCTTGCATGGCGACTTTCCCGATCTGAACGGCTGAGGAGCTCTGGACTCATCGGCCAGGTGGTGCATGTGCCCAAATTCCATCCCTTGCTGAAAGTGGGGTTTCCAGCAGGCAGATGTGGAGGATAGCAGATCTCGAGGCATTGAACAGCGCGGGCAGACTGTGCCGTGGATGGATGGTTCAATCTCTCACAGATTGGTCTTGGGTAGATCCCTAGAGGTGCGTGTTTGGGGTGACCTGTGACCCTAAGAGAGCGGTCGAGAAAAGGGAGCCGTCCAGATACCCAGGGAAGCAGTGTGAGGGCTTCCTCTCCACGACTGCCCCTGCTATGTACGGCCAGGGTGGGCAGTCGCTCGAGCTGCCAGCAGATGACAAAGGGGTAGGGGTAACGATCGCCGAATCAGCCTTGTGATGTCGGTTTATTCGTCCCTCTGCACAGTCGTAAGCTAAAGCTCGACCGTACGGATGCTGCCGGAGCAGTAATTGGGACTCCAAGGCCGGTAGGAGCGCCGCGTAATAGGCCTGCGAGGCCCAAGAGAGAAAAATGGACGAGTGGGAGAGCGGCAGGCAAAGTAGCCGCTTGACGGGCATGTGACGGGACATGATCCCAGCCTGGAGTGGTGACGTCAAGGAGCCTCCGCTGGATTCTGCTCGGATTTTCCTGAACGGCAACGATAAGCGCGATATTGGGCTACAACGCTTGGAGATGGGAATAAGAAGAAAAAAAAAGCCTACCGAGTCGGTAACGAGGACCTGAGGGCGTCCAACACCGTTGAGAACTGGACGTTGCGCTCGAGCGGCGCAGAGTTCGCTGGTCAGCCCAGTTTGCTGGTGAAAATCAATCCTTGTCCATGGAGGTTGGTGCTGCGCTGCCGGCGATCCCATTCACCTGTCAGATGCATCGTCAATTAGCATGCGCGTAGGTAATTGGTCAAAATCGTCAAGGATGCCCCGCTTTCGTGGGGAAATTCGTCCCCGCGATTTCTTCTTATCGGGGCTTATCGACGAGGAGGTACTGGATGGGAATTTTTCACCTCCGTCATCCAATGCCTGCCCGGAGGAGGAGGGTCGTGTTGGTCGTTATTTTTTTTTTTTTGTGATGCATCAAAAGATCGCGACTTTGATTGCGCCAAAGCTGACAAACGCCTTAAAGCCCCGTCAGTCGCCGAAATAAAACCTCTGCCACGCTGTGCCGGATACGTCAGCGCGCTGTTTCTGCAAAAAAAAGCCCTGACGACCATGCCATAGCTGCTTGCTCGACCTACCTGCCTCTTTTTTTTTCCTGGTGCCCTCCATGACCTGACCGATCTATCCTCCGTCAGCAAAAAACTTCTTCTGTCGCTTCTGTTCGGTTTCGCCCGGACGCGCCCACGACGACGACGACGACGACGACGACGACGGATCGGCCGGGACTCAAGGGGACTCGAGCATTGGGTGGCTGGCACTTGAGCTATTCTTGAGACCGCCGCCTCCCCCCCGCATCTTCTTATCCCCTTCGCCACCACTTCTCTCCCGAAATCATGAGCCACCACCACAGTACCGCGACCCTGGCGAAGGGCTTCGCAGGGGAGAACGCCATAAACACCACACAGCTCACCCAGTCCCGTGAGAACGGAGGCGCCATATCGATCAGGACAGTCCACGCCGGAAAGGTGTCGCCGTTCGCGGCATCATGGTCGCATTTTGTGGCCGGAGGGTATGTCTTGCGACGGGCCATTATACGGCGGCGGCGGGGCTCGCTATATATGTCCTGTTTCTGGCTGACACGGCTGCTTTTCTCCCCGAAAACAGCATGGGCGGCATGACCGCGGCGGCCCTGACAGCACCGCTTGACGTGCTCAAGACCAGACTCCAGTCCGACTTTTATCAACAACAGGTGCGGCAGCACCGCGTGGGCGTCGGATCCTTCGGCGGCGGCCTCGCCGGCCCATTGCGCCTCATGCGCCACCACCTGGGTGAGACCTTCTCCATCCTCGGCGCCGTGTACCGGCAGGAAGGGCCCCGGGCGCTGTTCAAGGGCTTGGGACCAAACCTCATCGGCGTCGTGCCCGCGCGGTCCATCCAATTCTTCACGTACGGGAATACCAAGCAGCTCTTGACCACGCACGTCAACCACGGTCAGGAGGCGGGCTGGGTGATCCACCTCGTGTCCGCCATAGCCGCCGGTGTGGTCACGTCGACGGCCACCAACCCCATCTGGCTCATCAAGACGCGCCTGCAGCTCGACAAGAGCGTGGCCCTGCGCAGCGGCGCGGGTCTCGAGTCGCGCAAGTACCGCAACAGCCTCGACTGCATCCGCCAGGTGCTCCGCGACGAGGGCATCCGCGGCATGTACAAGGGCATGAGCGCGTCGTACCTCGGCGTCAGTGAGCTGACGCTGCACTGGCTGTTCTACGAGCAGATGAAGGGTGCGCTCGCGCGGCGCGAGGCCCGCCTGGTCGCCAGCGGCCGTGAGCGCAACGCCTGGGACAAGGTCGTCGATTGGACCGGCAATATCGCCGCCGCCGGCACCGCCAAGCTTCTCGCTGCCGTGCCCACGTACCCGCACGAGGTGGCGCGCACGCGCCTGCGCCAGGCGCCACTGGCCGACGGCCGGCCAAAGTACACGGGCCTCCTACAGTGCTTCCGCACCGTCTGGCTCGAGGAGGGCGCCGCGGGGCTCTGGGGCGGACTGACCCCGCACCTCTTGCGCACGGTGCCGAGCGCCGCCGTCATGTTCGGCATGTACGAGGGCATCCTGCTGCTGCTAAACAGGCCAGAGAAGAAGGCCAGGTTGGATGCCGACAGGCTATGAAGGCTTCTCCCCCGACCAGATATTTTACCTATGACCCCACGAGACCGGTATCGTGGTGGTTCTTTTTCACCATTTCCCAGGTGGATTCAGCCATGGGAGAAACCGGGCTTCCTAGCGAACTTCCTCGGCTGGGCATGATATATCGTGACGCAATTCTTTTTGTCAGTTTCCATGTAATTATACTCCTTTGTATGAACATAGCACATCCCGATACAGGTAGACGTCAGACTCACCTTTGTTATGGGATGATGGATGGGTCGAGGCGTCCTGGGTTGGCTTGGGGGGCAAAAGCAATTTGCTGGCGCATTCTTTCCTGTCTCGTCGCCGGAGTTTTTCCCCTCTATGTGTGTACGATGATGAGGAAGGCGTTGGATAAGTCGGAAGATGGAGAGATGGCACGGGGGCGATGGGAGGACCGCCCGGGCGGCCAAATGACATATTGACACACAAGGTACATAGCTCCCAGATACCCTACTCAGCAGTAATGACCTGTCGGCAAGCTCCTCGAAACGGGGAATGCACTTCGCGATAGCATTGAGGGACATGCTTGGGGTATTTGATGTGATTTGATAGTCGAATAAACATTCTCATTTTGGGGACAGAAGAGGCACATCCTCTCGATTATCTTCGCTGAGCGCTGTCAGGTAAAGCAAATGGGTCAAAAAAACAGGACGTCGGGAGCCGCCATGGGAAAGAATGGAAGGGAGAGAAAGAGAGCGGGAGTCGACAGATCCAGCAGAGTCCACTTCCACGGTCGTTATTTGGTAGGTGTGATATTTGGTGGAGTTCTTTTAACGCTGGGGGAATTCCAAGATAAGGTTGTAAGATGTGGAAATAGGAAATGGAGGAGAACTTGACAAGGGAATATCATGGGAGGACAGGAGGAAAGACAAGGGAACCAACAAAGGAAGAAAAAAAGGGGGGCGGGGATTAACCCGTTGCTGCTGCGTTACCCCGTCTGGACCGTATCAGCAATCAGGGCCACTGCCATATTCGCTATGCAGCTTCTTGAGCGCCTGGATCTCCGCCCAACCCCTGGGCGGCCGCTTGCGCAGCTTCCGGCGTGGAGGCGAGGAGCGGGGACCGGCGCCACCGTTGCTGGCGAGGCCGGCGGCAGACGAGGACTGGGCAGAGGCGAGGCTTCGGGCGAAGCGGAGGAGTCACCAGGCATTCCTGTCCCAGTTCGGATCTGTTTGTTTGTGTCTATAGCATCAGATTGCCTGTTGTTTGTTTCTCCGCAAGCATGTTCTCGGGATTCTTTTTTTTTTTTTTTTTTTTTTTTTTTTTTTTTTTTTTTTTTTTTCGATCTAACAGCATTTCCATAACGCAAAAATACAGATGGAGACTATCAACAAGCTGCTCAACAAGCAACCCAGCAAGGCCAGCCGANTGCAGCAGGGGGTGGCCGACGACGATGCGGAGGAACTTCTCGAGCCCCGCACGGCGGCCCTCGATGACGTCGTCGGAGAAGCGGTTGGTGAAGACCTTGCCGGGCAGGGGGGGGATGGTGACGCGGGCCGACTCGCGCTCGAGTATGTCGCGGAAGTACTCAAAGTCCGAGTAGCGGCGCCGCACCGCCGACTGGCGCAGCTTGAAGGCGGGTATGTTTGTGCGGCAGACGATCTCGTAGTCGGTGTACATGTGCCGGCCGATGCCGTGAGTGCGGGGGTTCCTGACCTGGTTTTGAGAGTCGTTTTGTTCAGCCCGCGATATTTCCCCTTGACCTGCTCTCCATCATGTCGCTAAAACCATGCGCGCCTCGCGCTCAAGCAACGCACCTCAATCTCCAGAAAGTTCTCGGGGGGGCCGTAGATCTCGTCAAACGACTGCGACCGGTTGTCGGGCATGGACTGCAGGATGGGCCGGTGCAGCCTGTCGGCGGCGGCCTGGGTGGGCGACAGGGGCGAGGTCGGTGACGTGGGCGACTTGAGCGGAGGCTCTGGCCTGCCGGCGTCGGCGCCAGCCGGAGGGTTGTTCTCGCCGGCCATGCCGCCGACTTCGTCGTGCGTCACTAAAGAGGCTTATTTCCTTTTTCTGGGCGTATGTGGCGCGCCCCTCGGCCTCGTGTCAAGATGCTTCGTCCTCGACACGACCACTCGCGTCGCTGATTTCCCGTTTTATGTACAAGGACGGGCCTGAGCTCAC
This sequence comes from Magnaporthiopsis rhizophila, assembly GCA_003049465.1. Classification (NCBI taxonomy): domain Eukaryota; kingdom Fungi; phylum Ascomycota; class Sordariomycetes; order Magnaporthales; family Magnaporthaceae; genus Magnaporthiopsis; species Magnaporthiopsis rhizophila. Next base: position 30,964 of record PYSS01000174.1, read on the forward strand.
GCCCTGATTACTCTGGTGTTTGGTCGCGTGAGAGGCTGCCTGGTGGTTCGTTGCGTTTCGCGCCACTCGCTGGCGGTGGCTCACGACGTGAGGGCGGGGTCGCGTGCCGGCAGGTTGGGGTTTGGGTCGCTGGCGTCGACGGTTGCGCGCAAAGTTGGACGGCGCTGGCAGCCGAGGTGGCGGTGCGGAGAAAGCGAGAGCTCCTGTCGCGGCTTGTGAAGCAGGCCAAGCGAGGGCAAATCAAAGTCGATTGGATGGTTGGCGGGGTTTAGGCTGACCAGTTGGTGGGAGCTGCAATTGAATTGGATGCGCCAAGCTCGGCCACGATGTAAATGTGGGGTGGGCAGCGGTTACACACGGGACGAACAGGCACTACCGACAGCCAGCAGGGAATAGGCTGTTCGCACCAGCTCGTAATTGCCCATCCTTTCCACTTCGACCATTCAAGATTTAAGGTGGGAGGTGTTGTACACAGCATACCGCGCATCCGTCCTGCACGCAGGCCAGCCTGTTTCTCGGAATTTCCTTCATTCAGCGCCTTGCTGGCTCTGGCTTGGTTTCATCGCACAGTGGCGTAGGCTCCTATGGCAAAAAGAATCGTGGACGGCCGAAAAGGTCGGCTCCCAGTCACCATGACGGTGTCTCTTGAAGCCATAGACAACTGTCAACGCCGTGCAGTAGGCAGAAAATATCCCTCAGTATACCCACTAGCGTTTCCGACGCCATCAGCCTGCAAACTCAGAAGGGTTTCCACCCGCAAATCGTGTCCATCTGCAACATAATTACCTCTTGGGGATCATTGTTAAGCCAATCCCATTGCTAAAACCCAAAGCTAGAACCTACTGTTTCGTAACATCCGTATGATACTTCTCTTTGTAACCCAGGTTACCCCTCTGACCTCTCTTCCCACAGAACTTGAAGCCCTCCATCCGTGCTTATCAGCGAGCAGACAGCTCGTTTATGTCTACCACGGCCAAGAACGGGGCTTGACTATAAGGATGACAGGGTATCGATGTTTGGGTTGGGGCATATTTTCTTGCCGTGCACAAGAGGGAAGGCTAGTGGAGAGGAGGACAGAGGTGGGGGAAGAACAAGGAAGGAAACTAAGAAAGCGCCAACAAACTGGCTGTTAGCTAGCGCCGCCATTTGAGGCTCCCTGGGCCAAGGCCTGCTGCTGCTGCTGTTGCTGCTGAACAAGAATAAGGGCCTCCGCCTGGTTCACCACTCCCTGAACCAAGTTCTGCTCATCCGGCGTGAGGTGTCCGGCCAAGCTCGCGTAGAACTGCGGTTGCTCTTGTTGCATCCCTGTGAGTAGGTACATGCCTAATTAGCCTCTTGTTCGTGTCACAGTCAACCTTGCCTGATCCGGGCGCGGGACTTACTCAATAGTGCTGTCCTGAAAATCTGATAGGGTTCAAGCTTTTCCAGAGGTGTCTCCAAGAGAAGAGAATGCTCGCCCAGCTCATCCTCGGACTCGTGTCCTTCATGTAAGCTGCCAAACTTTTGCGCCTGTAAATCAGGTGTGTCAGCAACAGACGTGAAAAATGCACATGCTTCGTTGGGCACGGTGAAACCCACCTCTTCATCCAGGAACTGAAGGTATGCGGTGCTTTCGTCCTTGACATCCTCGGGCTGCCCCTCTTCGGCTGTCTCGTCGGCATTCCAGTTTGCTTCATCCTCGTCCCACTCGTCATCATCCTCGTATTCGTACGTGCCGGCGTCGAGCGTGTAGTCATCCTTCAGCGCCTCTGCTCGGTCTAAAAGATAGTTTTGTCAGCTTAAGCAGCTCAAAGTCAAGGCGTGGATGCAGTCAATGGAGATTGTGGATCGCTTACTCTTCTCGGCGTTGGGAAGGGTTCGGAAGAGGATGGTGATGCCCTGCAAGGAGTTTTCGTCAGTACAACGCCTTCAACCAGCGCGCCATGTGAAATCAAGGAGAGTCGCGCATCGCGGCGCGGGCCCGGCGATTGTGTTTACCTGAAGGAGACGAGGCCAGCCTATGGACACACTCGGGGGTATCTGATCCGGGTTGATGCCCAACAGGGCCACAATGGCCACGATGCAGAGCTTCTTATCGTGCACGCGCGAGAAGTGCTCCATGCTGCTGAACCACAGGCTGAAAAACTTATTGGTCCATCCCTTGGCCTCGAGGATCTGCAGCGCGAGCGTGGGGTTGTAGTAGATGGCGTTGATCACCATTTCCATCAGGTGGATCTTAACAGATTTATTCTTGAGATCCTGCGTCGTGATGATGTTCATGGCCATGGTGATGAAGCCCTCGATGTAGTTGTCGATGTGGCCGCGGAGACTGAGCATCATGGCCTCGGCTAGCTTGCATGCGCAAATCCTGTCGACATTGCCGACCTTGGAGTCCTCGAACATGACCTTGACCATATCGAATAGCGCGTGTGTGTACTCCGGGGACTGCATTAGATAGGGCGCGCCGTACTGGACAAAGTTGTCGAGCGCTGGCAGCATGTCCTCGAGGTAAAGCTCGGCTCCCGACTTGAACGTCCTGTGGATGTGCTCAAAGGCCTTCCACATGATGGGAGAGATGTCCTTTGCGGCGAATGTGCAACTGTCGATGATCTCGAATACTTCGTTGTAGAGATCTGATCGAGACATGACGGAAAGAGTTAGCAGGAGCGCCCTATGCTTTGCGGGGCGCCGACACCATTTAACAGCGAGAGCACAACAGAACGGGGTCGGATTTCCTCACCGTAAAGCTTGTTCTCGAGGGTGATCTCGATCACGGGCATGAGGATGGCCTCGATGGCCTGCAGAACCTCGGGCGTGCTCTCGAGGGTCAGTATCAGCGTGCCGATGGTCTGCAAGACGCCAAGAGCTGTGATGCTCTTGTCGTCGAGGAATTCGTTGTAGTCGTCCGCATCTTCGCGGCCTCCGTTCTTCTCCAGCAGCTCGCGCACGATGCGGAGGTACGTGTCCCGGAGCTGCTGGCTGAGGGCGACGGCGAAGGGCGTCAGCTCCTTGGCGAACACCTCGACAAAGTCCTCCATGACGTTGGCGAGTGCGTCAATGTCGGCCTCGTTGGCCAGCTTGAGAAGCTGCTGCATGATTGTCGGGATGCTCGTCTGCATACTCCTCCTGATGATGTCGTGCCTAATGAGGGGCTGCAGCGCGAGCGCGGCCGTCACGCGGACGGGCAGGGCTGGGTCGGCCATGCACTCGAGGATGTGTCGGTAGATGGTCAGGAGGTTGTTCTGATCGTTGAAGTTGAGCTGCTCAAACTTCTCGATGGTGTCGCAGGCCCGCGCACGCAGAAAGCCCTCGGTGCTGGTGAAGTCCGGGAACACGTATCGGACGATGAAGTACTCGACCTGGTCCGCGATGGGGCTCTTCTTGCTCAGGAGAACGGGCGCCAGAGTGCCAATCATGCGCAAGGCACCCTCCTTTGCGATGTGGTTTTTGTTGCCCTCGGCCGCCTGCTCGTACTCGTTGACGACATGGTTAATAAACGTGAGGACCTCAAACGTCTGTTTCCGCCGGTTCTTTGTCAGGTTGACCAGGAAGTTGGTGGCCGAGACGTCCGGGGACGAGACCTCCTCGTAAAAGTTGAGTTTCCTGTGGAGGTACTCCTCGGGCTGGTCCTCAAAGTTGAGGACGTCGTCCTCGGACAGACACAGGACCGGGAATATGAAGTGCTGGATCAGATTGTTCAGATCTGGCCTCAGGTGCGCCCACATCTCCTTGGGCTTCACACACTCGTCCAGGAAGACGATTATGTACGAGAGGCAAGGCCTACTCAGCCATGCCGTCTTGGCAACCCACTTCTCGATCTCGGCGAGGTAGTGCTTGAGAATCGCGGGCGCGATGGTAGCCGAGAACTCCTGGGCGAACTTGATCTCGTTTTTGGCCTCTTTGCTGAAGGCCTCGGGGTTGCCATGTCTACCAAGCATCATCGTCCTGACGTTAGCGGGCCTCGCCGGAGCGCCAGGGTCGGGTAGAACGTGGAGGGATCGGAGGGCCGGGTGCTCACCTTTGATACAGGCGGTTCAAGTTGTACAAGGCCCACTTCTTGGCCTTCCACCAGTGATGCTTCTCCCGCTCCGGGCCGTCATCCACCATGGCCGTAGGAGGAACGCCCCTTGCGACGGTTCGCAGGAAGATGTCACACCAGGACATATTGACGTCCTGGTGCATGAGGCTACCGGGGAGGTCGAGCTGGTGCGACGCAACATCATGTTAGAGAGCGCATGCGCGCGGAGAACAAACAGAATACGAGATGTGCAGAGTCAGGGGGTAGGTGTATGATAAAGATGATGATAAGGATGACGATGACCATGGCGGGAAGTCTCAACAGCAACAAGGCACAGGTCCACTTACAAATGTTGCATGCTTGTAGGCCTTAAGGGCAATGTGCAGCATCTCTCCCGCATCGTCGCTCTCTTGAACGACGAGCTCCCTGCAGATGTCAAGCAGGCGGGGGAAGCTGGCCTCGACAATGTCCCGCAAGCGCGTCTTGTTCTCAATATCGTTAGGCTTGAATCGGTAGGCACGGCATATGGCAAGTAGGCACTGCAGGCCAGCCAGAACCCTGTCCTTGTCGTTTGTGCCGAGCAGCTCGGCGGTGTAGTTCATAAACGCGGGCCACTTTTCGGGGTAGTCCCAGTGCAGGATGCGCTGGAGGACGGGAACGAGGTTCTGGCGGATGGTGCCTTGGGACGCGGCCAGGAGCGGCAGCAGCCGCTCCTTGAACCGCGTCTTCTCGTCTTCGGGTATCGTGGGCTCATTTGTGATGTTCTGCTCTGGGGACCACGCGCGATTGACTCGATTCTTGAGATAGATGACGGCTAGAGTGAGGTTGGAAAACGGGTTCCAGTCAGCACCCTCGATATATCATTCTGGCGTTTGTCCCCGTCTCCCGCGCAGCATCTCGCATCGGGCGCTAGGGGTTACTGGAGCGGGGCGGGGAAGAAGTGGCAAGGGCGGCCGTACTTCCCAAGCGCACGTCTGGGGCCTGATCGGTCTCGAGGATGTTGACGAGGCAGTCGATGAAACCCGATTGTTGTTCGGCCTAGAAGGCAGAGGGCGGGAGCAAAGGGCGATTAGCGATAGCGACGACGAGGGGCAGACAAGGTGGGCCGCCAAGGGTTGCAAACACGACGGAAAGTAAACAAGCGGAGGCGTCCGACAGGAGCAAGGCCCGAAGCGAGAGCACAGAGCGCAGCTAAAGAATGCGTACCTGCTTCAGCTCGAGCTCGCCCCGCTTCCTGATGTCGGCGACGGGGTCGAGCGTCGCGAGGACGCAGCTCCGAACCGTGGCCGGGTCCATCTTTTGGACGAGGCGGAGAGGCCGCGGGAGGGAAACTGCGCTCAAGGGAGGGGCGGGGAGGGCAGGCAGCAAAAGGCACAAACGCCTAGACCGGAATCAAAGAGAAAAAAAGAAGCGGAGTGAAAGCAGAACCGAGGCCGAGAAGACCGAGATGCGGCAGCTGGAGGCGCTTGGCCCGCGTCTGCTCTTGCGGTTGCGGTTGTCGGTGGACTTTTTGGTGATGGAGGGTTGGAAAAAAGGCGGTCCCGCACTATGTTGGTGGTGGTGGTGGTGGTGGTGGGCGGCAGCGGCAGAATTTTGAACACTTTGGTGGGTGCGGTTAAGGAGACCAGCCTGGGCGAGCCTAGCGCTGCTGCTGGCAAACAAAATTTGGGCGGTGTTGTTTTGCGACGCCCTGGCTGCTGTGCGGCCGTCAATCGGCCAGGAACCCAAACCTAGCACTGCTGTCTGAGTGGGCGGGCAGGCATGTCGAATCGTCGAATTGCAAGGGCGGCGGCTGCCAGGCAATGAGCGGGCGAGGAGGCGGGGCACTGTGCAGCAGAGGCACGAGTCCTCGACCTTTTGCTTCCTATTCACTTATCCTTTTTCCCCCTCGCTACCTCTTCTTTCTATGACCTCGCACTCAAAAGCACATGCATCTCTTCCATTTACCGCCAGGTCGTCGCGGCAACAGAATTTGCAGCCGAGTCTATCCGTCTACATCACCTTTAGTACAGGCGGGCGGCTGGCTCCGAGTTCGCCCCCACCTGGGACCGACAAGGGATGATGGATGATGCGTATCTCACCGTGCGTTGTGTGCATGCTGCAATGAGCACCAAGTTTCCAACCCCGGAGTCTCAACCTACTCAGGCTTCGAAATTCGCGTGGCCTGAATGCAATGTGCAATAAATGTGGTAGGTCGAATGGCTTTTTATGCCTGTCTCGAGTCTCACGGCATGCTGTCGCCTCCTCAGTGCCGGGAGAAAGGAGGGGTAAAAGTTTGGCCTGGCTACTGGATTCGACCCTGCCCGACCGCCTCAGCGGGCGTGCGGGTTTTTGAGATGTGCTCCGACTTTATCGGACGCATTCGATGGAATTTCCTTTTAGAATTCTTTCCTCTACGAGTTATTCTTCCATGGTTTCTGTTTCTCATGAAGATCCCCTAAATGAAACCAAACCCAAGCTGCATCGTCGTTCAATCTCCAAACAAACTCAGACCCGACCGACCGACCGACACCTCTGGCGCCCAACGTTCTGGGCTGGTCTGTGGGGAAATGCTCCTTGTACCACGACCTGATTGGCCGGCTCCGAGAACTCAACTTCAACCCCTGGATTTTGTGGCACACCCACGAACGGCTTCTCTGGGGCATTCGGCCATGTGAAAGCGGCTGCGGCAGGAGAGGATGAGAATAAGACTTGAACAAGATCATGAATGACGGCGGTCCTGGGGGGGGAGGATAAATAAATATATCGACTCCGTCGTCTATTCCCCCGCGTGCATCTCATCCACACCCATCTAAAAATGGGAGAGGTCGTCTCCTGCGGTGTGAGCATGTGCACGTGGTGGATGGATGGATGGGCCCTCCCCTCCGTCCGAGAAACCAAACCAATGGCGTCGGGGCTTTTTAGGCGTCGCTGGGGAAATCTGACCAGCGGGCGGGCCAGGTAGGCCAAATGTAAGTTTTGATGGTGTCGACGACAGAAAATGGCCCCCAATAGACCCCAAAATATGGATGAAGCATCCTGCCAGATCCTCCCAAAGTGAAAATGGTAATTAATAGTAATAGTAAAAAAGGTCACCGTGCTATCCACCACCCGCGATCGCCTGCTCGATCTGGTGTCACCTCATCATCAGCCAGCCAAGGGTGTCAAAAGTGGAGATATTTTCCGGAACGTCGGCAGTCATAAACAACTGGACCTTTAGATAGTACAGATTGCGCAGCTTAAGAGACCCATATCTGAAGTTTGTCTTCTCTATTCTTACATCCTGGTTCCGTGAAATGGTGGATCGCTTTTTTTTTTTTTTTTTGCGCCAGACAAGCACTTGGGACGGCCCGCTAAAAAAGGCCTGCGACGCCCAGGATCGCGAGGCAATCGGCAGGGGAGATGGATGGCCTTCCCCTCCCACACGATTGGCGAAACGCGATCCTGTGTCGGATAGCCATGGCCTGCGAGCGCGAACAGGAGAAGACGTGTCGTGTCGACGTCCCGGCTGCCAGGAAGACCCAGCATCTAGTAAGAACTGTTCCAAGACCGCCCTGGATCCCTGGGGTGGAATAATCACGTGATCACACAACCTCTCGCGCTTTGCTTGGTTGCTTGGCCACCCGCAAGAGATCTATCATTCAGGAACACAAGACATCGACAGGGAGAGCAAATACGAGCGAAAACGCGGGGCCCAAAGGTGTGCATGAGAAAAAAGAAAACGCTTTAATAGAAAAGATCCAAGCCACATCCGACCCAGAAAAACGTAGTAACATACACATATACATAAAAGAGTAGACAATTCTTGACCTGCTGAACTCAACAGACACCAAACCATACAAGACTATGACAGCCAGACTTATGCCACCAATAATACCACGCGTGCCGAGGTGCCAGGCTATAATTATCATCAGCAAACTCTACCTCGCAAGAGAGTACAAACTTCCAAGCCTGGGCGCCGAGGGATGATCTTAGACCGAGTTCATGTGTTCAATGGCCTATTTCAGGAGTCAGAACATACCGAGGGTAAAAGAGCAGGCGACTGCCATGTACATGTTAGAAAGCGGTGCAAGACTGCGCTGTAAAGAATTGAGGCCAAAAGAAGAGTCCGAGTCCGCATTGGAATCCTGGAGATAGTCGACAGCACCATGTACAAAGTTGGCTTGGGGTTGTGCAGGACTAAAGGCCATTGCTGAGCGACCAAGGCAGGTCGAGGTCCGGTTGTGGAATCCCAGGAGTCGGCAAAGTAAGAAGTCCGGAAAAGCTTTGCTGCAGCAAGCAGAGACGGCGATGTCGAAGAGTGCTGAGAATGCCGGAGATCACATCCTTGGGATCAATGCACCACATGGGTCCAAGAAGCAGAGGAATTGTTGATATCCTGAAGACGTGGCCATTGAGAACTGCGTCACGTGCACCAGTGACTGACGGACGTTGGCGATGTTGATGAGAGGGCCAATTGCTTCCCACTCTGGACAGAGCCTTGTGTATCCAAAAGATTATCCCAAGTGTGCAGGGTTCTGCGACAGGAATCAGAGCAAGGAGGGGCCGACAAAAGAGGCAAGTCCATGCCCATTGAAGTCCTCTTGGAGGGGCCCGGTGGTGCGCAGCGGAATGGACTTTTGGCTTCCCTGCTGGAGCTTACCCTTTCAAGCTTCTGTTATACTCCCTTGCAGGAGTCAAGCCACCGAGACTTGGCCAGCGGCAATGACGCACGCGAGGCGAGCAAGACTGGTCTGGCGAGTGGGAGCCACTCGAGGGAATGATCAATGAAGTTCAGGCCCTGTCCTGTCCGGAAGTAATGCTTGTGGTGAATGTGGTCCATGAGGTACCGTTGTCTCCAGGCCCAGGAAGGGCACAATCCCGGATCAGGCTGAATTGAGATGCTGAACAAACAGGGCTCCTGTCAATGAGGGAGATGAGCAGAATCCGAGAGGTATCCATGGGTTCCAGGTTCCAGAGATCCAGAAGGAATGAGATCGAGTCCAGGGAGATCCAGATAGGCCAGGCTTCCAGTGCTAGAATGTCAGTGAGTCAAAAAATGGAATAGGGGGAGAGGTGTATCAAGCGATGCAAAGAATCCGTTATAGGAGGTGTCCGAGTAGGTAGGCAAATCAGGTAGATAGGAGTCCTTGCAGTGGTCAATTGTTATATACAAGGTCGGGGGGTATCACTCACCTTGCTGTCCGCGATCTCGGCCTTACCTGGCAGGTACCGGAACCAACCCAAAAGAAGACAGGTGTCACGCCGGATCCTTGAGCATCTTTGGTGGGGAGGGGGGAAACGAGCAGAGAGATCACATGACGAGCAGCTTGTCGTCTGCAGGTCAAGTGTTTGGCCGGGATCCGGACAGCAAGGGGTCGAGAACCTCGGGGAGCCAACGCGGGAGACCGAGATGGAGTGTGAAGTGTCGGCTTCGCATCCCATCCTGGGTCTGTGGTCCGGATATTAAGAGATCCAACAAGAAGGGTGCCCCGTACAGAACGCTGGTATCCCGCGACATGAAGAAAGAATAGACAAGCAACCCAAGGGACAAACCCCAAAAACATGAAGCCGTGAAAAGAAAACCCAAAAACCCAATCATGAATATGTCCTCGTACGCCGATCCAGAGCATGCAGCACTCTTGCAGGAGGCGCCCCCAACTGGGGAAATGCCCAAGAGAAAAGAAAAGAAAAGAAAAAAAAAAAAAACCTCGTGGCCAGTAGGTTATCCCGGGAGTAGTAACGTATAAAGTCGTGTGTAGGCAGCCCAAGCTGGCCTGAATGGTGTCATGCTTTGGGACAGCGTCCCGCATGGCACCTGTGCAGTGAAAAGAAGTTGGATCCTGGGGTCGCATCCTCATGGATAAAAGGCAAACAACAGTCCCTTCGGGAGCTCCGAAGGGGCTTTGGCGGCTGGTCCTTGGGTTGGCGTGGTCTATTTCGATTTTTGTCTTTTTTGCTGAATGTCCCAACGGGCAGATAGAGACGGGACTTTGGTTCCCGGGGTCCGTTCCAAGGGCGCGAAAAAAAAAAGAAGGCGGCGATGTCCCGGTAAGAAGCACGCCAAAGAGCCAAGCGCAACGGTCCTGGGAAGAGCTGAGAGGAGCTAGGAAGGGCGGGATGGGTGCGGGATTGGCTCCGAAAAGCACGCAGCAAGAGGTCTGAAACTCACACGAGACTACCAATGGTCTGTCTCATCGCGAAGCCAAGGCGGAGGAGAGGCTGGGGAGGCTGCGGGCACCGGAGAAGAAAGAAAGTCTCAGGGTCGCCGGGTGGTGTTGCTGTAACGCTGCTCCTGGCGGTTATGGTCCCGGCGGGCAGGAGGGGCTTGGTTTCCACTGTTTGCGACTTGTTGAGTTTGTGCACTAGTTGCGGTGGGGGTCGCCGAGGCGCGGGAACGGGAGGGGTCTGGATGTTCATACTGTTGATCTAGGCCTGGGTTGCTGAAACCTGTTGAGCCTGCTGGGGACGCTACAAAATCAGAGGTCGTGTTCGTTGGGGAGGTGGCAGCTGGGTACGCACCACGGCCGTGGAAGACGTCTCGGGACTGGGCACCCGAGGCGTCGTAAGCAGCGCCGGCTGGAGGCGGCGGCGGCGCTCCAGCGTGGCCCATGTAGTAGCCAGCCGGCTGCGCCGCGTAGCCGCCGGCCTGAGAGGTGGGAGGGTACTGGGCTGGGGCTGCCCTCTGGTGGTCGCCCATGTACTGCTGCGGCTGGGCGCCCTGGCCGAAGTTCATCCCAGTGGCCATGTACGGTCCCTCTGGCGGCTGCTGGTATCCTGCGGGCGGGTACGGTCCGGGGTTTCCTCTGGGGGGTCCATACGGGTCCTGGCGGTCATCATACGGCTCCCGCGGAGGGAAGGCGTTGGGTGCTGGGTAGCCAGGGTCCCTGGGAGGGTATTGGCCGAAGCCGCCCTGGCTCGGGGCACCGTAGGGGTCGTTGTACGGAGGCTGAGGGGCAGGGAAATCACGGCTGGGGCCGGGAATGTGCTGGGCACCGCCTGCTGGGTTGCGCAGCATCGAGTCCATGTACTTCATCTGACCTGGATGGGAGTTAGAATCGCACACCGAGTAGCAGACATCTCCTCCACACGCAGCCGGATTCTGTATACCTCCTTGGGCGCCCTGGGCCCTGCGCTTCTCTTCTACCCATTTCTGGGAGTCCTCCTTAAGCGACTCAATCATGGCCTGTTGCAGGAAGGACTGGTTAGCCGCGTTGTCCGTGCGTCGACTTGCTGTTGTGTTACTACAACCCCGCGCGAGGGATGCTGACGTAGCAGCCAGCAGGGCACGGCGGCTTCGTCTCTCTGAATTGTTCAGGGGATACGCACGCTGGTCAGATTCCTGTATGCCGTGATGTAGTAGCCCTGGATGACACGATCACCCTTCTACAGTGGAGGTATTCACGTCGTCAGCAAAAAAAAAAGGTCAAATCCAAGCTGGATGAAGAACGATCGGACGCCACGAGACATGGCATTTCGAAGAGACTAACCTCGAGGTGACCAGGCCGTACTAGGGCGTCGTTGCCCAGGTAGCGGCAAATGTCGGCGGTGATAACTTCGCGGTCGATCCCATCCCTAGGAAGGAAGTACTCGTTGTTTCGCGTGGCCGGGGGAGGCTGTTGGGGAGTGCCGGTGCTGCTGGGAGGCGCAGCCCGTTGCCTGTCGTTGCGGTTCATGGTCGCTGTGCTGTGTGTGCTTGGCCGAGAAAGGTTGAGAAGGCCGGGGTTTTCAAAAGCGAGCGATGCTTTCTGAGCGTCGCCGGCAGGGGAAGCGAAGTTGGCAAGACGAGCGAGAAGTCGAATGCCAGAAAATATTATGCAGCTTGCTCGATGCAAAACCAAAAGCTGAAGACCAAGTCCCAAAAAGGGCGAGCGGGTTGTAGAGATGAGGGGAAAGGGTGATTGATGGTTGATGGTGATGGCAACGTGCTAGGCGATTGCGATGGAAAAGCGGAAGAGGAGAAGAATAGAAAAGCAGGTAGGGGGAGGGGGGAAGTGGCGGGCGGACGTGGGAGAGAAAAAGTAGGCGGGCGGGCCGGCTAAGCTAAGGCAGCAGTGGGCAGTGGGCAGTGTGAGGCAGTCGGATTCCCAAAGGCCAGCAAGACCCGGCCGTCTGCGCTCCGCAGGTGGGCTGGAACTGCGGCCAGAAGTGGGGCGGTTGGGGAGGGGTGCGTCGGTTAGGTTGTTGCGTCTCAATGGTCTGGCTGGCGAAAGAGACACTGGTTGGTGGCTAGACAGAAGAAAAAATTAAAATAAAAAGCCGCCTTTGGGTCGGGCTTCGCTGGATCGGGCTTAGACAACGTCACGCCCGTTGCGCCGCCCCCCTCGCCGTGCAGCCTGACGCGACGCTCAGGAGATGCCCGACTTTTGGTCCTTCCTCATGTCTGCGCTAGCTGCACCCTGGTGGGGCCTTGGTGGCGACGGCGCGCCGCCTGCTGATTGCACGCAGGCTGTGACGATTGGCTCTCCTTCTTCAGGCCACCCAGCCCACTCTGATGCAGCACTTGTTCAATGGCCGACGCGGTTGGTTGGAGGGTGAGGCACCCGTGAGCGTGAGTGAGTGAGTGAGGCAGACACAACACTCACACGCCCGGCGGCCCACCACACGCTCACACGCACTCACACACACATAATACAGTCGGGGCTGCGTGGACCATGGTGGTTGGCTGACACGGCCCTGCCGTCCTGCAGTAGTCATTAATCGGCTGCATGCCTGGCCTGCCTGGGCTTTGGCGCTTTGCCACCCACTAGAGAGCACGACGCCGGCGGATACAACGTCGGGCGCTGTCTGCCTCTCCCTTTGCCTTTTCCTGTTCCTTTTCCTTTTCCAATGAAGGTCCTCCATTTTCCCACCCACCGCCTGTCTTGCTTTGGGGCGGGCAGGCAGGCATTGGCTGGACAGACAGAGAGTCGGTAGAAAAAATCAATGACGCCTGTTGGGCTGGGTTGGGTTGCTGCCCTGTGGCAGCCCAATTGGACCAGAAGCCCCACTGCAATACAGCAACAGATTCACCGACATAATAAAACGGTCACCCGCGGTATTCATTGGGGGATGGGTGATGGCAAGAAACTTTTTTTTCGCTTTGATTGCACCAAGAGTTGGGACCTATCGTTTCGCTGGACCTTCTTCCATGGTGCTGTGCTCGCTCGTCCTTTGCTTTGGCGCTAAGCCGCCTTTTACACGGAGGCGGGGCGAAGAGGAGGCAGGAGGAAGCAGGAGTCAAGGACCCATCGGTGAGCCAATTTGGTGGGCAGCGGCTGGAGGAGGCAGCAAGGCAGCACATGGGCAGCCCCAAGGGTAACAAGAACAAGCGCTTGCACAATTGAGGACATCGGCTCGTGTTAGCGCGGAACCCAATATCCCGCCCAGGACCCTGCCAGATCCCATGTCAGCCACTACTGTCGACATAAAATTCAAATGGTCCCACGCCTGGCTTTTTGACAAGCAGCCAAGCCCAACCATTTGCTCCCACTGATGCCCGGCCTGCCAGTTTCGGCAGAGCAGACATACACTGGGGCATTTATTGCGGTCCAATAATCTCCATAACACCAGGCATTCCGCTGATCTCTATAGTGCAATATCCGTTCGGTCTTGTGTTGCTTTGTCTACCCGCCATCAGTCAGTCAGTCAGTCAGTCAGCCTGCCTACAGCCTGCCCGCCAGCTGCATGGGGGACGGTCGGCCATCTAGCCTAGGCCTGCTTTCGCTTGCTACCGGTCGAGCCACACAAGACCTGTGACGTGTTCGCTGCTCGCTCGCTCGCCTTGCAGGACCGACCGGGGTATGGTATCCGTTTGTTTCCCGTCCATCGCGGCGCTTGTGCTCTCCCAGCTGAGTAGTATGTCTCGCCACCCATCCACCCCAGCCTGCTGATCGCTCTTTTTTTTTTTTTTTTTTTTTTTTTTTTTTTTTCC
>PYSS01000174.1:44917-58132 GCA_003049465.1 Magnaporthiopsis rhizophila
TGCGGGTTTCATGACGGCACTTTTTCTGTCCTCATGTCCCCGGAGCCGTCTCGTGCAGCAGGTGGTGACCGGGCGACGGGCGTCTCTGGTTGGACAGTGTGACAATTTTCTGGAAAAGCGCGCGCGCAAGCACGTCGGGAATAGATACTGTGACAGCAGAGGACTGGCTGGCCGGTTGGATGGGACAGGTTGGGCATCGACGCAGTCACGCCCAACTTGGCCACGCCAGCACCACCACACACCACACACCACACACACACACACGCACACACACGAGAGGGGCGAAATAAGAATCAAGGCATTCTCTGGACGTCCTATACCACTCTCTGCAGCAAAGAATATTGGCGCTGCATGCATGCAGGAGGGTAGTACTTGGTCGACGGGTGGGTGCCATGTAGGTACATACATACCTTGGTACCTACTGTAGGCACATTGCCTGACAGCCAGTCAAACTCCCGCGCATCAGTTAGCCCGTACGTAAGCCGACGGACACTCTTGTGCATACCATATCACCTAGCCCCTGCTGGGTAATTGTCGTGTATCTGATAGCACGCGTGAAAATGGGTTCGTCCCTGGCGACGCGGCAGATACGCTGCAGCCCAGAGTACAACAACGCCCTGCGCGCCCACAACGCCGTCCCTGGCCCTGACAGATAACAAGATCGGACGAGGGCTTTGCCAGGGCGGCAGAGATAGGCACGAGTAAACAATGATCCCGACAAAACAATCGCTGTTCCTAGGATGGCGTCAGCTACCCAGCAGGCCGATATGGAGGCGTCCCGCCCCGACTCCCCATAGTCAACCCTTCGGTTTCCGCCCAGCACCAGGGAGGACAGTGGGGCAGCATGTCGCGGGGCCTCGTCGCCATAAAAAGAACACCTGACCATGGGCGAAGCGAATAAAAAGAGAGACACAAGGAGAGAGAAAAAAGAAGAAGAAGAAAGGTGATCCGGATCTTTGTTGGCGTGCCAGCTCCACCCAACCCAACAACGCTCGTTTTTCGTTTTTCGATTTCCTTTCTTGCTTCGTTGGGCTGCTGCGGGCCATCCCGAGGACAGGGGTTCCCCATTCGTGGACGAGGTTTATGGGCTGGGTGTCGAAGAGCGGAGGAGGATGAGGGAACCGGCCCTTTTTGTTTCCCCACAAGAAACAGTCTTCTTGATTGACAGGGATGAGGGCTGTTGACGACACCTGCTATTGTGCCTTTTCCTAGGCAGCCTGGCCCTCGCCCAAACGGCGGAATTCCGGTTCCAGAATATGGAACCACAGGCGTGCTTGTGACCTGCCTCGCTCTCCGTGTGAGGAGAGATGGGAAGGCCATTGGCGATGCCCGAAACCCATCGACTCGGACGGGGTAACTTGACCCGAGAACCTTGTTGTGCCAGCAAGCATCAGCAACCACACCCGCTGACTGAGGACGTGACGGATGCATCTTGGGCGGCAGACACGAGGAAGAGGATGCAAAATCAGACGACTCGTCTGGCACCAGCGACAGCTCCGAGAAGGGATAGGTTCGGTTCCATTGGTGACTTCCATCGCCAGTGTCGGGCGCAATTTGTTCCCCGTTCCAAGCTGGCTGTCCGAGGAGTTTGTTGTCCTCCTTGGCGGCGTGCTTGCGGCAGGCCCGGGCTCCTCGGACGCATGTTGTGTGTCCACCGACTTGATTCTTGCTCCCGTTTCGTTCGTTATCACCGTGCATAATATGCGTCAGTTGCCAAGAGAGACACGCAAGGCATCCGGAGGCCTGCTCCTATCAGAAGGAAAGTACGGACGGAATGTAGCATGTGTTGTGGGAACCGCATCGTCACGCGAAGTGAGCGGGCAGGACAGGTTGGGTGCATGCTTGCTTTGGGATCGGCGCATATCGGGCTCCCGGGGGCGCCCAGGATATCCATCCATTGCTCTTGTTTTCGAATGGCCAGGCTGGAGATTTGATTTCACCCAAAGTTCAGCCGGCTCTGGCCCGGATCCAGGGCCGCCGTCTTGGGCCGCCTCGACGAAGACGAACCTGAAGACGCCGACGCACGTGCGCCCCTCCTGCCCCTGGCACTTCCTCTACACACACCAGCGCGGCTGCCAGCGCGGCCAGCACCTCTGCTGCTACTGCCGGACGCACAAGGCACCACAGCTCGTTGTTGCCGAGCAAATGCGGACGCGCCACGTTGCTCTTCCTCCTGGAGGTCTTGGGCAAAGTGGTAGTCGAGGTGGTCCTGCAGAAGCAGACCACCCGTCCGGCCATCATCAAACGAGAGGCCGCAGCGAGGGCAGCTGTTGTTGTGGCTCCCATCGGCGGCACCCATGGTTGGTATCGGCAGGTCGCCCAAGTTTCCTTGAGTGGCTGTAGCTTTCCGGTCTGGCGACATGTGGTTTGACGAGATGTGACAGGCTACGCCTTCCGATGGGCGTTTTTGGCGGCCCGCCTCCTCCTGTATAACCATGTGAGACGGGTCGGGTGCGGCCTCGTCATTGACCCGTTCGTTTTCGTCGACCTCCTCGATTGTCTCTGCCGCAGCGATAGAGCCCCTGTCGGTAGCTGTCCCGGGAGAGAGTGAGGATGGCTGTCGCTGATGGCCCCAGGCTGCCTGGGTACTTCCTCCACCATCGCTTGGGCCGGTGTTCGCCGTACCTCCTTTGGTGAAGAATCGCTGAATGCCACCATCGTTGACCCTCCGTCGTTTGGCTCCGGACAACGTCTGAGCGGCGGCGTCATCATCGGCTGAGGCTCCAGCTGGTTCACTGGCGAGAACGTTCTGAACGCGGGCTGCAGACCTGAGTGCCTGGGCCTCCTCGCCTTTGACAAGAAAGCCACCGATTCCCATGTTGCCCACAACACCATCCTCGATTCCGCCCACTTGTAGGCTAAGGTGGTCGCAGGGCCAGATTCTGTCACGGCCGGCCTCGGCCACAACCTGGCGCAGCAGAGCCTGCGCGAGGTCAAACAGCACTTTCTCGTCCAGGGCCTTGCCTTGGGGGATTTGGCACGAGCGTGCGCGTGTCTGCCTCGCATGTCGATGATGTAGATTCATGGTCCGCGGCCGGCGCCGGTGCTCTAGCACGCCCTCCTCTACCAGGCGAGCAAATATGTCGGCGGCAAAGATGCGCAGCCAACTGGTTGCCTGTTCAGGCTTGTTGATGCTTGGGCGGAAGGATTTTGCCGACAACATTGACTTGATTTGCGTGCGCGAGTTGACAGGCTCGCCACCATCGTCGCCCCGTATTGTTTTGTAGACCCATGTTCCGCTTTCAGCGCCGAGGCGTAACTTTAGCACCTCGAGGGAAGCAGTAAGCAGATCTGATACCGATTCGGTGCCGAAGGCCTCGACGGCCTGGTCGCCGAGCTTGCCACCAAGATTGCGGATCGTGGTGAACTTGAGGCCCGAGAGGAAGCGATGGACCGCCCGGTTGCGGATGACCGTCTGCTGATTGGGCTTGCGATGGGCCGAGCCAAGCTTGCTGAGCAGCTTATTGTTTGCAACTCCGGCAGAACATGTGTAGCCAAGGCGCTCACGGATGGCCAGACGGACGTTCCGGATGATCTCGGAGCCCAGAAGTAGGACGACGTCGTCCCAATCCGGGTCGTCGGTCTCGGCCTCAGCCTCATCCAGGTCGACGAGATTGTCGGCCCGCCACTCTAGAGCGCTCATCGAAGGCGGTGGCAGATTTGCAGCTGGGTCTTGCCGTAGAGTGGGCGTCGAGAGCTCTGGGAACCTCTCGAGGAGGATCGCATGCACGTTGGCCGAAAGATCGACGAACACCTCATCAATGCTCGCCTTTTCAACCTTGCATTGCGCAGGTGGTAGGCACTCCTTGATCAAGGCCAAGATCTTGCGAGACTGCAGCCGGTAAGGGTCCAGCGACACCTTGTCTGTGGCAATGTTTGCGGCAGCATCGTCGCGATACGCCCACTTGTCGTCGCCCTCGCGCCAAGTTGCAACATCTACAATGGCGTCAGCACTTGGAAGGCATGGAGAGGCACCGGGGAGACCAACTTACGCTGGCAAATCAACTCTGGGCACAGTTTCCGTGCCTCGTCGATAGGACAGTGACGGTTGATACCGAACTCTCTCGCTGGGTAATTGACCGCGATCAACCCTTGCCTTTTCGGGCATCACTGTTTCAGCAACCAGCCAGATTCCGGGACGGCATGGGCTCTCGGATCGTAATGGATCATGAGAATACTATCCAGGGGATGCGAGATAACACTCGGCCCGACAAGGCGACAGAATTGGAGGCTGGAAAAGAAGCAAGGCGACTAACCACTGTTGGACGGCAAGCGGTTTGTCCTCAGGGATCCCCAGCCGCACAGTTTCGCATTGCGCATAAAAAGCATCGAGGTCAATATGGGCGATGACCCGGAGCGGACACGTGACAGTGGAGGACGCGAGCTGGGACAGGTGGCGGTGCGTGAAGCGCGAGCTTGCCGGGCCGAGACGGGCGTGCTCATCGGTCTCGGACTGTGACTCCGGCGACGGGCTCTCAAAGAACCCCATCTGGGAGGATGACCTCACGGGCTGGGCTGAGTAGACGAATGGCAACGCACCTCATTACCTATCAGCAACAGTCAGTAATGGCTGTCTGGACGTTTCCGGATCACTGAACATGCACACAGGGTGGTGGCGCTTTCCATCCATGCCTCCGACACGCAGTTGGCACGGGGCTGACGTACGGTGCAATAGCAAATCAAATCTCCTTGGTTCGCGGGAGATTGGATCGTGTTGGTGCGGTCTCCCGGAAGCAAGGGTCGGAAACCAGTACCGGAGACGGGCCAAGGGACCGGGAGCTGGACCCCCTGGTTTTACCTGGGCCTTTTGGGCGTGTGATCCGTGTGATGAGATGGAAAGGCTGGCTCGGCTGTCCCTGGAGCAAGCAGGGCAGCGAGCGAGGCGAGCACTGTGACCCAACGATCGGGACGGAATGTCCGGCCAGATCCCGAGCGGAGCGAGCGAGAAAAGAGACGGAGGCATTACCTTACCTAGAGGCCAGGGGATGGTGTGGGGGTCCAGGAGGGGAACCGAACCGGGGACCCACTTAAAGCCGCCAATCCTGAAGCCCCGGCCGCCTGGTTTTGCTTCTGCGCACGGTCCTTGTGAGCCAAAAAAAATATCCGCTCCCACGTCGCCGGGCCCCAGCAAATGGAAGCGAGGGCTGATGGAGGTTGGCAGAAGGATCAGACTGCCTGGGTGGGTGCCCAGCTGCAAGGGAGAGCAGAAAGAAGCAAGATAGTGCTCACGCAGAATGTCAACCAGCTCGCGCTTGGTTCGCCTGGCATGACGACACGACAGCAACACCGGGATCGAGCACATCCATCGAGCAGGCAGGCCTCCTGGGATGGGATGGAGGGAGGGAGGAAGTGGGTGGCCCGCTCTCAGGTACCATACACTGTCTAGGACAGGGCTCCCAGTCAGCTCGATCGATCACATCTCGGAAAGCAAGGGATGCCAGAGGTGTCGGCCAGCTGCTGCTCTGCCTGCCACGTCTGCCTCGCGTCCGTATCATCAACCTATTGGCAAAATGTGGCTTTTTGTTGACTGAAACATGGCCATCTTGCGTTGTCCGTCCTCATCTGCCACCCGCATCCAGACCCTACGTAGATGACGTTCACTCGACGACAAGGTACATGCCGTATGCATGTACTGTGTGCCTGCCGGTACACAAACCGTGTGCTCCCTTGGATGGCGACAAGAAAAAAAAAAGCAACGAGCATGTCTCGGCTGGCAGATTGTCCACCAGACACTTCCCCCCCACACAGGAAGGCGATAAGGCAGCCAGCATGTCTCCCTCCGAGATCTCTGGAAAACCTACGTTACCTGACGGCGGTGGCTTGACCCCGTGAGCCATTTGGAATGCGGGCGATGGTCCATCCAGAAGCCGGCCCCTTGGTACACAAGAAATTAAGTGGCGTAACTGCTGTTGGTAACACCCCGCGGCAAATGCATGTCTGAGCTGCCAGCCGCGCAGGGATCCCGACGATGGGCTGCGTGGGTGTGGTGGGTGGTGGCTGCCCGTCTTCCAACCCTCACTGGGCAGGGTAGGTGTAGTGAGCGGCTGTGTTCAGGAAGGCACTTATATCCTCCCACCCCGAGGACCTCCTTCCTACCCATCCATCCATCCATCCGTCATTCTCTCTCTTCTTTCTCCTCCCACCTTCTCTTCCAACCGGCCTCTCTCGTACCCAACAGCTTCAGAAGCCCGTCGTTCATTAGCAGATCCATTGGGTCCTTCGCCTGATCCAACACCTGATCCAAACAGCCTCCCAGCGAGCCCACTTTGTGGTCTTGGGCCTCTGCCTCCATTCAAACCAAGAGTGGTCCCGCCGACGAGCCCGCTAGCCTAGGCAGCAAAAGATGTGCGATTGGATTGATGTAGGTCGTGTGGCCCCTGGCCTCTGCTCCGTCCGCGACCCGCAACAGCAACCGCTAAAGTGCCCCTGCTCAACGCCGTCCGAATGCCTCTAGCGCGAGTATCGATGTGGCCATCACAGAATCGTGGCCGAGAAGTGGTGTCAGAAGTACGTCACCTCGCGACTGAGGTGCAAGCTCAACATCACCACCAACTACTACCTGTGGGAAACTTTGTGCAGTACGTTCTTCAACCATGCAATAACCTCTCCCGTCTCCCATGTAAAGCTAGCTTATCTTGCTGACACCCAGCCGCTGGGGGCTACGTGGGCAACAGGTGAATGCGCGAAGAAGCACGCGCCTCCCGTCGCCTGGGAGTACATGATCAAGCGCAAGGCTTCCCATGCCTAAGCTGCATGATTTAGACACCGTTGACGGACGACATGGAATTACCGATAGCAAAGGAGGGATGAAGTTACAAGGAGGATACAAGTGAGGGGTTTTTAAATATTTGGCAGAGATATTGTTAAAGGGCGCCGGGGCGTTTAAAGGACTATACTGAGCACACATAAGGAATAGGAATCGGAAATTTGGCAATCATCCATGTCACTGCACTGGCTGCTGGCAGTCATGTACTTCCTCGCCGGACTGTTCTTTTGTGAGGTGGACAAAACCTGGTAGCGTTCAGAGATGTGGAGGCGGAGGACAGGATTCGTATAGATGGAGGGACTCGCAAATCTTGCTACCAGACTCCTGGCCCATAGGAAATCCGACCTGACCCTATCCTCCCGAGGACGGGATCCTACGAGTAAAATTACAGCAACATAAGCCTGATTATCAGCCTCTCCCCGTTCGGTGGCTGTAATAGGCATGTCCGCTGCAAGTCCCGCTCGGCCTCAGCTCGGCGGCAGCCCAAGACAGAGTCGGCTCAAGGCCGTCATCGCCCGGTGCCGGCCGTGATCCATGGTAGATCACAAGAGAAGGACACTCGGCCGAAGTGACGACACCTGTTTCCCGCTCTCTCACACGGCCCAAGGTGTCACTGGGGTGGTCGCAGGCAGGCTGCGCATGTGATGTGTGGGGCTCCAGCTGGTGTTTCGGAGCGGTTATTTCTGTTCCACTCCAGCGTCTGGAGGCCAATAATCCGATTCTTTTTTCATCCCACCAAGCACCAAGTCTCTTTCCCGCTCTCTGTCCTGCCCCCAATCTGTTTTTTTTTTTTCTTCTTTTTTTTTTTCTTTCGCGTCTCGTTTGACGTCGCACAGAAACCTCGCTTGTTTGCTGTGCCTCTGACCACGTCTCCGGGTAAATAGGTATGCAACAACCTAGGAGCCCAATCTGACATGGATGCAATGCGATGCAGTCAGCAATGGAAGGCAGGCGTCCTCTCCAAGCGCTCGCTACCTGATTTGGGACCCGATGCGCAGAGCCTCATTAATTTGGGGTTGCGGTCTTGCCTCTGCTGCCATGTCTCTTGAGCGCCAGCCGTAGGTGAGATCTTTTGCAAGTTTTACTGCTCCTCCTTGTTGTCATCCCTCTTCCACGCCTGGCTGGGGAAATCATAGGGCGCGATGACAGCCAGCACTTTGGGCACCAATGAAGGACGCGATCAAAAAAGCGGTCAAGATTTGTGCACGGAATAGTAGCCTTTGCCCCGTTCTCGGGCACGCTGAGGAGAGAGAGGAAAGAGTTGCCTCATGCCTCCCGGGTCTTGGCATCGTCACAGCAGAGGAGGGTTCTTGATGGCGGGCAAGCACGAAACCTAGACAGACTACATCTTCTTTCCCGGTAAACGGTATCGGTAGGTTGCCCGGCCTGTCCGGCCACGCCCCTGGGACGGTAACGAAACTGATGGCACGGCACTGCCCTCGCGCCCGGCATGCAAGACGTGGGTAGTGTATTCGCTTGTGCTAACACATGATCACACGCTTCTTGCGACATCAACCTTGTAGTGTGCGGGATCTGGGCGCGAAGAAGAGAAGGAGATCTTGAGAGAGAGAGAGAGAGAGAGAGAGAGACGATGCTACGCCAGACCGCCGACGTCACCCATGGCGTACTGAGTGCCTCTTGGGAGTGACTCAGGATGATAGATAAGCATCTCTTTGAGAGCAACGCGGACGATCCACATGCTATGATGCCATGCTACCATACTGCCACGCTCCCACGATGTCACGATGCCAACCTCGGCTCCGTAGGAGAAAAAAAAAAAAAGAGACACGCTGCTCTCTTGGTCGCAAATGGGGCCGATAAGATCAGATTTCGAGATGGAAAAAAGAAGGGAAAAAAAAAAAAAAAACAGAAAAAGGGGTAAAACAAACCAACGCCTCGGCCCTGACGGCAGCGGGTCGGGATGTTCGGCAGGAACAGGCCGGGAAGGCTACGGCGGCATATCGGCAGGAAGCAAGAGGAGGGGTTACAAATGCTCCACCAGCTCGCAGCATGACACTACTCAACCTGCCTCTCCATGGCCCCCTTGTGATGGATGCGAGGTATACGACGTAAGCAATAAACGAAGGCCCAGTTTCTGGAACTGCTCGAAACTAGCCCAATAAGACGCCCTTCACACCCGCGAATACAAGAAAAGACTGGTTGGTCATCTCCTCCTCCCAAGATAGAACTTTCCCACTACGTTCCATGGAAAGCACCAGGACCCATCCCCGCCCGTCATGGCATGTTGGATGGATCCTCCGGGCGTCCGCAGCAAGCCCTCTGCCGACGACAGCCGCCGTGGAAGGCGTCCGTGGGCGGCCTAGCTTCGACCCTGCTCGGGCCATTGGCCGCGAACAGGAGCCGGCACGAGGTCTGCGTCACATCCATCACTTTTTTTTCCTTCTGCTGTTTCCATCCACGTTTACGGCCCCGGTGAAAAGTGCACGGCACACGCTCAGCCACCGAGGCCAGATGAAGCACGAGGGCCGCAGATGCAATGGTTCCCTCCCACGCAGCCCTAGACCTACCGGGTCACGGCGCGCGCATGGGGCTCCGGGAACTTTTGGGTCCGGCAGGGCGTCTGGAAGGCACCGTTTTCTTGGCGGAGCTAGCTAAACACCTGCCACACGCCCCATGAACGGCCTAACGGTACCAGACAGCCCTATCGCTCTTCCTCCATGTAGTGTTCTGCACATTGCTGGCCAGCACCAGCCCTGCTTTCCAGGCCCGACACACCCCACGTGCTGCTACCTACCTGCCCGCCAGCACGAACCGGTGAGGCTACCTCGGAAGGGCGCGCGCGCACCCGGGCAGAGAAAAGCAGAAGTGTGACAGCCCTCGTCTCCTCGGCCACGCCCCTCCCTTCCCTCCCATCTGCAATAAAGGAAAAAAGCCCGATCCCACCCGCGGCCACAATTGATGTGACGTCGACTCACTCCGAGGCTTACCCGCCCGGAAACCTTCTAGAAGCCCCGAGGTTGCCTTCCTTCATCCCCTGGCACCTGCATGACTGACTCTCCGCGTGATCGCAGCCCCTACCCATTTCGGGACGAGTTTTAGCGGGTGTTCTTCCTGTTTGGGGCTGCGGTGGAGTTTTTAACCGGCCGTGGAACGGCCGGATTGATACTGAGCCTCCGATAATTATCTCGTTGGCGACGACGCAGCAAGAAAAAAAAAGATGAAAAGAGAGAGAGAGAGAAAACCTACCCCGTGTAACCCTTAAAGGACTTGAAGGGAACTTTCTTCTCCCCTTGTACTACCACCTCTGGGCCATGGAAAGGGTGTGGACACGTGGGGCGCGCGCTCATGTATCGACTTCCCACCGGCGGGCAACGAGGCCGCCGGGCCACCTTCCCTCCTCGAGCAGCGTGCCTCGGACTGGTTGCCTTCACGATGTGTCACGGGCCTCGGCGCCTGAGAGGCTTATCCGAGGGATGTAGTAGGAGCTGCCCATGACACTCGGCATCATCAGCACGTATATACCTGGGCGGCTAGCCTTGGCTCGTCATGAAGTGCAGGTTGCTCAGTGGGCGTCATCCGATGCTGTATAAAGGATGGCCATGTCCACGACTTGTTCTTCTGCTCGAGCTTCCAAGCGGCATCGGTTCCTGGACAGCCAGCCAGCCAGCATATCAAGCATCGAGCCATCTCGAATAAAGCTACACGAATTCAAACACAGCACGCTTTCGCCGCCACCAACACAGTCCTCACAGCAGGAAGACAACCACGAGCAGAACAACACGAAAAATCAAAGACACAATGTAAGAAAAGGAAGCAGAGCCATGATGGGCCTCAGCCAAAAGAAACGCGGAGAGTAATATCACTGACCATCCTCCACATCTGGGACATGTACGGGCAGGTCAGGCAGAATGCAGTATTACAGAGCCGGCTCGTGGCAGTGCTGTACCTGCCGCTACGTCAACAACCCCGAGGACTATTCTTGCGTGCTGTGCTACGCCAACGCGCAACCACACAACAAGTGCCCCGCCTGCACGGTTATTGCCTATCAGTAGCGATGTCCGAAAACACCTCGCTGGACGCTCAACACAAAATATTCAAGCGCTCCCTGGGGGGGTTTGGAGGGTTTCTTCTTTCTGTTTTCCTCGCTTCGTTAGATATTGATAAGAGTATCGACGTGGGGATGGCAACACTCTCCCTGATATCTCTTGGTTTCTGTTTTTACTTCTCATCCTGAGATTGTTCCGTTGCGGTCTTTCTCAGCACGCTCACTACTTTGCTATGATTTGTGTCGAGTGAGCCGCTCGACGTCCTGTCCTTAAGAAGGCGATCTCTATTCAGACTTCTACAGACACATGTATTACTCTGAGCACCTTCATCTGAAGTTTACAACTTATCGGGATCCTGTCTGTCCCTGGCCACAAGTGACTCTCCAGACATGGAAATATGAATCGAACACTAATAATACTTGTGACGAAGGATGGTCAGTCAAAGTATCCCAACAGTTGTCAACTATAGTTAATTAAGTATTAATATAATTAGGCCACCCGCGTCATCAGCCCAGGATTTGACCCACAGGGCGCCCGCGAAGGCGTTCCTTCGTTCTACCCACATGAATTTCAGCGACGCCGTCTCCTTTCCCGAGCGACCGGCCGGCCTAAGCCCTACCCCGCGCTCACTAGCCTCTCGAGGCAGAGAAAACTTGACGGCAAGCGCCATTAGCCTCTCTCGTCCGACGGAGACGGCGTGTCCTTGCCGGCAGCCAGCGCGGTCTGGACCCGAACATTGAGCCGCATTAATTCATTCCTATCACGCCTTTATGTCGACGACACGGCCTACCCGATGCTCGCGCCTTTCGCGGACGCCGTCGAAAGCCTCCATGGCGACTAAAACAACTTTGCTTCCCGCCGGCCCGAGCATGCCCATCAAGCGTCGGGAGAAGTTGTGCCACGCTCGAACCACGCTTAGCCCGCCAGCGTCTGGACACTGGCATCGTAGACTCGTGGTCTATTCAGGGTCTCGAACGCCATGAAACTCCGCCTTCACTCCCACTCCCCGATCGCGTCGACAAAATGCCTGGCTTAGGCTTGCCCAAAGGATCGGGGTGGCTCCCTGTAGCGCAAAAGGATGAGCGAGCGTGTGGGGAAGGAGGTTTGATCCAAAAGGCCGGCCTCGTCTCGCCGGGGGTTTGTTTCTTCTGTCTTCCTATCCTTCTTGCCCGCTCTCTTGGCGGTGCTAACTCCCGATATATCATCCAGGTGACGGGCGAGCAAACGAGAATCCCAACGCCAAGCCGACCACGATGGAGTTCACGAGGATATTCTGGGCTGCCCTGTGCCTGCCGTTCATACCACTCGTTCAATATGCCGCCGCGGCACACGGCATCCAGGGACACGATGTGGTGGCATCGGACCACTTTCTTGACCAGCTGCCACTTTGTGCTGTAAGACTCCCGGCCCGAGATTCATACCTACCTAGGCACCTGGGTAACTATCAAGCGGCTGACAAGAGCGTCCAAACAGGTCTCCTGCTACACTGCTGCAAAGGCCAACTCCAGCTGTCAATCCGGTTGGGAGGGCTGCATTTGTCCGGACGGGAATTCGAAGGCATCGGTGCTTTCCTGCGCTGCCACGGCCTGCCCAGTTGTCAGACAACTCGGTCCGTACCCGGCTCTCAGCTCCAGTCCACGATATGAAGCTCGGGGGAGAAAAAACACTGACACACCGGACTCTCGCAGAAGCACGAAATGTGCTCGACACCCTCTGTGGCATCTCTGCCAGGAACCTCGACAGCTTGACCCGCCTGATCTGCTGGGCTGGCATGCTCGTCTCGGGGGCCTTTGTCCTCTTGCACCTGCTCTCCAAGATCTTCCTGGCCGAACAGCATTCGCCTCCCTTGGCATACCTGGACCCCGGCGATGGCCTGATCATCACGGCCTACCTGCTCTCTCTACCGTGCTACTACATTGCCGCCTTCAAGCTCCTGGACGCCGGGCTCGGGAGGGACCAGTCGACCTTGACGCCTCAACAAGTCACTGACTTTTCGTACTGGCTCTACGTCATGGAGCCGATATACCTCGCCACCCTCTGGTTCATCAAAACATCGTTTCTCGTTCTCTTCATCCGTCTTTTCGCCACCGGACAAACCGAGCGATTCTGCTTACGGGGTTACCTGAAACTGCGTCACGCCCTCTGGGGCACCGCCATCGCCAACACGCTCTGCCTAAGCTCCTTCATGCTCACCTTCATCTTCCAGTGCACGCCCGTCTCGTACACGTGGACGAAATGGCAGGGCGAGGGTCAAGGCACCTGTGTCAACGTCAACGCCGTCATCTGCGCCCACGGAGCCTTGGGCATCGCCTTCGATCTCTGGATCCTGTACCTGCCCATGTCGCAGCTGTCGAGCATGCATCTGCCTGGTCGGAAGAAGGTGCAGGTGGGCTTCATGCTGGGCATCGGTGCCATGTGAGTAGCAGAACACCAGCACAACCC
>PYSS01000175.1:0-12703 GCA_003049465.1 Magnaporthiopsis rhizophila
CACGGGCACCATCCTTGCTGTTGGGTAGGCCCGCGTCTCGACGTTGCAGCTCGGACCGGGGAGGGAGGGAAACAGAGCAGTGCCGCCGTGCGACGCCGTTGACCGCGGTTGCCTCGTTAGCGCGGCTGCTGCCTCTACAACCCTTTTACCAGATTCTGACAGTTGAGTTTGTCACTTTGCTTTTTCTTTCTTCTTCTTCGACATCCCTGCCATGGGATACCAGCTACGTACCCATCCTCTCGCGACTCAGACACATTGCTAAAATAGCACCACACTCCTACTACACCATCATCACCGACTTCCTTACCATGCTGTCTGTCTACCACCTACCTGCTCCGATTGGGCAAACACCGCATCTCCCAGAGCCACGCCGCGCGAGAACAAAGCCAGCTCGGCGAGGTCTCGGCCGTTTTCTTCACACGGCCAAGGCACAGCATTGTTCCGGTATGATCTGATCTGGTCTGGCCCATTTCAGCCCCAAATGGGGGGCGGCGGCATGTTTAGCTTCCAGATTCGAGATTAGCGAGTGGCGGCGGCGGCGACGGTGTCGGTGTGTGCCATGATGACAACGAGATATGGGAAGGCGGCATCAAGAAGACAAAAAAAACGGGTCGGCTGGGTCGATTGCCGACCTCACTGACGTCTCCTTCTCCCCTTTCTCCTGGGCGCCACGGCGCTGGGCCACCGGTTCGTCTTGCAGCCGGACAAGCGTGGGTATGATGGCTTTGCCTCTTGCGGCCGTGACCGCGTCCTGGGCAATCTTACCCACACACACACGCACAGCTGGTCTAAGAGACGATTTGTTTCCTGGGGTGGGGGAGTGTGCGTGTGTGACTTGGCCGTGGATGGATGGGGTGGGTGGGCGAGCTGTCCCCATCTTCTGTTTCTAGCCTGCTTCCATCCCGATCGTCGCTGCCAGAGGAGCCTCTGGAGATCTAGGCGTGTCGATCTCTGCGTGGAGCAGCCCCAACTTTCCCAAGTGACACACCATACACCACCATTTTTGGAAACGGGCGGTGGCTGGCTGGGATAATGAGCTGATGTTTCTTTTCCACCTTCTTCTTTTTGCCCGGTTTCAGCCATGGCCATCCTCACCTTGTTTGCTGGCCCAGAGTAAAGAGACGCAAAAATGATGGGGGAAGACAGGACGGCTCAGCTTGCGCGACCTCTAGAGGCGCGGTGGTGTGGTTCCACGAGAACGGATAGCTGCATTACGCCATCCCTTACAGGCAAGCGGTAGGTGGGCGCCCCAAAAAGAATTGCTTGGCGGGCGGGCGTGTGACAAGACTCTCTCTCTCCCCGTCTCTCGCACTCTCACACTTCTCTTCTCTCTTTTCCCCCCACTCTCCATTCTCTCGCCTGCATCGTCCCGAGACGAGCGAGATTTGGTGGCTTTGTCAACACTCGCCCTCGTCGCATCTCATAATGCAAGCGCCCGTCCCAACTCCCGTTGTCTATTCCCTGCTCTCTCTTTTTTAGTCTCTTTCTGTCTCTGTCTCTCTATCTCACCTCTTGCCGCCCCAGTGCCCACATAGGCCCTAAATATGGCGTTTCGTCTCTCCTTTTTGGTGCTGGCACAGCTCTCGACTGCCCTCGCCCCGGAACAACGCTTCCAGTGCTGGGGTGTGGGTGGGCAAGGGGCAAAAAAAAAAAAAAAAAAAAAAAAAAAAAAATCNAAAAAAAAAAAAGATGCCGGAGCCCGTTTGTCGACCCGGATTTTGAGTGGCGTCGCTGGCCGCCACTCGTCTTTCCCGTCCGTTTCGCTCGCTCGCGCCGGGCAGGTCGAGCCGGGTCCCCGGAAGTCGTGACGCTTTCGTCTAGATTAGAAAGCACACATGTATCTGCATATTTTGCACACCTTTTTGTCCCCTTTTGTCTCCCACGCTCGAGGGCGCACGACAGCGCTGCTGTGACTTTTACACTGCACGGGACTGGCATCTGTTTGTGCTGTGCCATGTCCGTCCATCAGATATCAGATTTGTTCCCCTCGCACGACATAGACTACAGAGAGGGGTGGGCGGAAGAGGGCCTGCCCGCTTCGGGCTGCTCTTGGAAAAAAGGATCTCGTCGGATAGGGGCTCTCGTCTCGTCCGCCCGGCCGTGTCCGCGGGCACCCGTCCAGCTCCGGCTTCCGTTCTTTTTTTGTGCTCTCTCTTGTTCTAATCCAGGAAACTGGTAGCCGGGGTGTGGCTTGAAGACGACAGACAGCATGCCTCGGCAACGGGAAGAGAAAGACGCGGGGGAAAAAGACCAAAAGAAAAAGCCGCCGGCCTCGCGCTTTACATGCCGTCTCCCGGGCGCGGTGGCCCCGGGCCAGCGGACTGCCGTATGTATACACAGGCAAAAAATGGTACGTCCAGTCGTTGCAAAAACCCCGGCCGGGCCTCCACTGGCATCCTGTCGCTACCCCGCCTGCTGGCCTCTGTCTGACCTGTCTGTCCTGGCACGGCCGATAACCCATGCAGGCTGCACTGCAACGCCACTAGCCATGTCCACATGGGGAGGTCATAGTAGGCTATGCCTGCATGGGGGCACGCGTTGCCATTGGGTGTCCGTCTCTGCTGCCGTGTGGTACCGTGGTTGCTGGCGTCGTCCTGGGGCCTCTCTCCCCTCCTCTTGCATGCCGCAACCGGAATAAAAGCACGGCATCCACCGCCGAGATGAGTAAAGGCCAGCCTTGACGACCGTTGGACCCGGCCGCCGTTACATTGCGGTTGATTCCCTCTCTCTTTTTCGTCCCATGCCGATATCCATATTGGGGGACGTCGGCGTGGCGGGGCGTGGGGGCCACGGACGGGCTAGCACTCGAGACCAAGACCTTTTACGGGATAAAAAAAGGGGGGCTGGCTGGAGGGGAAAAGGTTGGTTCGGTGTGTCTGTCTGGCCCGCCACTCCCGGCAGCACACGTCGCCCGCACAGGACAGAGAAAAATTCTCTTTCGCCATCCCGTCGTCCATCCGTCGAGGCCAGCATGCACACACCCGCGGGACCGGGGCTGCCAACGAGGTTGAAAAGGGCAGCAGCCCGGAGGGAGAAATAGATGAGGGACATGCTCCACCGTCGTTCCCGATGAGGAGTGATCTGCATGGCTCTTCCCATCGCCCCGTAGATGCGAGAAAAAAAGAGGCACAGAGGGCAGGGTGGGATGCCATTGAGCGGGGCATGGATCGGTCATATTTACGTGTCCAAGCCGCTCATCCACCGATACTGGGGCTTGGAAATATGACAAACTTGCCGTGCCGTCTATTTTTTTTTGGTTCCGGAGAAAGAGAATGTAATAGCCTGCTGAGTGTGACTGGGACCTCCGGTGCGCCGTCGGCACTCACCGGCCCAGCATGTCGGCGGCGGCCGAGGCGCACCCAGCGCCAATGCCAGAGGCGTAAGGATGGTGCGGAGGGCTTTTATTTTTGACACATTTGACAACTTTGACAGCTTTGCCGTGGCGATGCAGGGGCTTGGTCGATCCCTCCTTTTTCTTCCTCTTTCTCTCTGTCTCTCCCACTTTCTCTCACTCTGATCTCCTATCTTTCGGGAGCTTGCTTTCCCTTAATTTCTTCTTCGCTCGTAACTAGGTAGGTGGTAATCTCGCCCCAGCTGGCTGCCGCAAACCTGCAGTCGGTCCACGGCGGCCAGGCCCCATTTCCCCAATTCCGGGGTTTCCAGACGCCGTTTGCGCGGCAACGGAGTGGCCTGGCCACGGAAAGCCTGGGTGCGGCACATCCATCTATCAGAAGATGGGGGCGCCATCTATGGCATGGCTGCGACGGGCATACAAACAAAAGATGGTTGCAGCGGGCATACAAACAAAAGATGGTTGCAGCGGGCTGTCATTGGTCGGGGCAGGCCAATGTCGCTTCCGGCTCTTTTTTTTCAGGGGGTCTAGCAAACACATTAGGCAATACATATTTTTTTTTCTTGTTACGACGATGGCAAGCGCGAATGGTTTAATCTGGCAAGTCTAAAAAGCAAACGACAAGCCGACTAGGAGAAAACAAAAGGGGCAAAAATGTCTCGCAGAAAGGCGCCGTCAATACGAGGTCGGCCACAGCTTATCCATCCCTTGGCGCCGATCTCGGGCGAATCACCATCGCTGACCGGCTTCTATTGCCGTGGCCTCCTTTTTTCCCCTTTCTTTCTGATGTACAAACACGACATCCATGACGTGCTTCTGGAAATGAAGAAAAGGAAAAAAAAAAAGGCAAACGAGTAAAAGGAAATGGCATATGTTTGACATGATATCGCCGCCCGCAAAGGGCCACATGCCCATCTCTTTAGGGAAATCTCTTCAATCCTGCAGCGTCACGTTGCCCAGGGCTAGGTCGAGCAGAGGTCAGTTGTGGCGCCTTTGGTCTCACCACAGCCGCGTCCCACGCTCCCTAGGGCATGGTGCTGTGCTTTTCTGTTGTTTGCCTTGATGCCCGTGGAGATTACCCTCCCCCAAGAAAAGGGCAAGGGGATACGACATGCGTGGAAGAGCAAGACGGGATGCCACAAAAGTGACAGCTCGAATCTGATATATAATCTCCATGCAGCACAACCACGCGAGAAGGACGCAAGAGAGCTTCGAGCGCCCGACTGACGGCAGAGAAAAAGGAGAAAAAGAGCGACGGCATGTCACACCCAGTGACAGTGGCCACAGGCAGATGTGACGAGTGGGAGAAGTCTTTCGGGTGCTGCAGGTGTCACTCTTCTTTCTCCCCCACACTCTCCCCAAGCCAAACAAGTCCGATCACTCCTATTTTGTGATGCCTGTCAAACAGCACTGACGGGCCAATAAAAAGGGCGCCCGTCTCCTTTTTCCTTGGCGGCGGAAGCACAAAGTCAAACACAGCATGAGGCCAGGGGAGAGCAGAGGAAGCACAGTGTACCTGTGCATACGTCCGATGCGATATCAGAATACGGACTTTTATGAAGCAGGGGAGAGGCGGCAAGGGAGGTATGTGTCTCGACAAATCTACTTGCACCGCGTGGGGGCGCATGGGTGGTGGTGAGAGTGGGATTCTTCTCCGAAAACGTGCTCACGATGGGGCCGGATAGAAGATGGCATGGAATCTCGTCGCCGGATGCTATCACCCTGGTTCCCCGGGGAAGCGGGTTGGGTCGAGAATAGCAAGCAGTGCTCTGGTAGATCATCAGAGGCAGGTCTAGAGTCCTGAGAACGTAGACCGACCTCGGTGAGAAACGGAGACCAGTCATATCGCCATTTTCAGCATGGAGACGTCTTGGGCAGTCTGTCAGTCTGTCTACCATTAATAGCAGCAGCTACAGATTGCGCCGCCACGTCTTTTCTTTGCGCTCACCTGACCAGATGGCAGGTTTAATTACACCTACTCGGGAGAGGACGTACAGGTAGTAGGTGTAGGTGTGCCTTTCTACTTTCGGCCCCCAGTTTTTGTTTCTCAAAAGAAAAAAAAATGGAATGTCGCTGTTACCATGCCGCTCTCCGTTTTTTTTGCAGTGGCCGTGGCGACACCTGCCCTGTTGTCTTAGGAAAGTACCTAGGTGTGTACCGTGCCTTCCCCAACCACGGCAAACACATTGCGCACCCCACAGCCTTAGGTTATTTTTTTTTCCGTCTTTTTTTTTTTTTTTTTTTTTTTTTTTTTTTTTTTTTCNNNNCTTTTTTTTTTTTTTTTTTTTTTTTTTTTTTTGTTCCTTCACCCTGCCAGCGCAAATCCTGACAACCATTTGGGTACCTAACCAGAAAACGAAGGTACCTGCATTGGCCATGTTGCTGTACACGTACCTAGCGCCTGCTGGTCTGGCAAGCCCCATTTTTGCTCGACGATGCCTATCGTCCAGCCCAGACACCCTCCTCCACCTCCCTCCTATCTAGTTACCTCCATCTGCCTCCCTGCTGGACGCAGCAAACGACTATTCGCCATGTCTTCCTTTTCCCCTATTGGCCGGCCCCCAACATCCAGCATCCCCAGCAGCGACGACTTTTCGCCCGTGTATATATCCGCTAGCCTCCGCTGGCCTTCTCCCGTCTCCCACCCTGGTTCCACCTCGCCACCATCCCCTCGCTGCTTCCTTCTGCCCGTCTGCTTGCTCCGTGGTGACACCCTTACACATGTGCCCAGAGGCTTCCAGTACTGGACCAGCTCCTGTGCTGTGCCTTGTGCGCCCCTTGTCCCATCGTCCCAAGAGGTCCGCAACGCTGCCAGGCCCATTCAGCCAAGCCCATCCGGCGCGTCCAAAGGGGCCTTGCCCGTGAACCTTCCTTTTATCCATTCGCCCGCCAGCGAGATACGCAAGACGAGAGATAAGGAAACTAGCAGAAACGATACACTCAGAGCCAAGAGGGACGTAGGCTCGCCGCAAAAGACTGGGTTACCCAGGACCATCGCTTGCCACAAGACGTCTCCGGCTGTCATCCCATCCGGGCAGATATTTGGTCGTGTCCAAACACACAGAGACGCACACATACGCACAAGGTGAGTCTGACAAGGCGCCAAGCAGGCTCCAGTCGCTGTCTTTGCCAGAGAGGAGGGAGACGAGCCGCAAAAACGCCGCTATTAAACTCGCCCCGTCTCCCACACCCGCTGCCTTTCTCCGACGAAAAGACGGATGAGGAGCACGCAAAGCACCCAGCAAGAGAGAAAGCGAGAGGGAGAGGGAGACAACAGACTGGCAAAAAAATAGTCTTTGTTTCTCGGCTGCTCCTTTCTTTCTTCCTTCCTCTTGAATTACACACACCCCATCTCGGGCTGAACCCTCGTGGGCTGACATCCACCCTCGCTTCGACTAAGACAGACAGAGCAGCACAGCATAACAGAGCAGCACACAACCGTCTCTGTTCCGTTCCCCTTTTCCCTTTACTGCATATTTTTCTCCTTTTTTTCAGCTCCAGACCCCAGGCTCCGAGGAAAAAGAATAAACCTTGCAGCTTTCTTCCTTTCCTCCGATCCCAGTCCAGACGCCCGGATTTGGTCATCCAAGCCCGAGACATTCGCGACCCCAAGGACGCACAAGGCCGGACCTGCCAAGGACGTGCGTGTGTCTACGTGACCCTTTTGACCAGGTAAGACACCCTTTCCCAGCTGGCCCTTCCCCTTTTTGCCTGGGCTCGCGAGTCCACATCACCATCACCGGGGCGTGCGGTAAAAGACATGTCGACATACCCTCGTTCTGAGGGGCTGTGGGCACTTTCTCGGACCTTGGCCACTCACGCTCTCTCGCTCTCTGCAGTCACCGACAAACCAGAACGCCACCGTTCCTGCTCGCCTGCTGTTGCTATTTTTCGTCCTCGGCTTTTGGGAATTTATCTCGTCTTTCTTTTTCTTCGTTTCTTTTTTTTTTTTTTTTTTTTTTTTTTTTTTTTTTTTTTTTTTTTCTTTTTTTTTTTTTTTTTTTTTTTTTTTTTTTTTTTTNTTTCGTCTGCGTGTTTGCAGACAGAAGGTTAGCGTCCAACCCGCCCCCGCTTTCCCTTCTCCTTTTGCCCCTTATCCTCCCTCCCAGCACCCGAGCCGCCCGGGCCCGCGTGGCCCTTCCGTCCGTTTCCAGCCACTGCAGCATCGCAGGGGAAGCAGTGTCCCCGCTCTTTGGACTTATCGTCATCGACCAACTGTGCGGCCAAGCCTGGCAGGCTAGGTTCAAGAGACGAAAGACATCATCCACACCCTCCCTCCCCTTTTGACTCCCTTAACCCTGCCCCAGGAGAGTCACGGCGAGGACCGGCGCATAAAATAGAGCCTGCCTGTTTCCGCAAGTCTTGAGACCCACTGCAGAGACCCCGGGATCCCACCAAGGAGGTACTAGATCATGTCCAGCCGCTTATACGACCACAGCGAACAAGGAAGAAGATATAGGACCGCCGGACCTGCCACCTCGCCGCTACCACCTCTTCCCTCGTCACAGGGACCCAACGCCAGCAACACTAGCATCAACCACCAGCAAACCAAACCTCGCTCCCCTTCCCGGCCGGCGTCACACTCGGTCAAGAGCAAGACACCCGCCGCCCCTTACGCCATGTCAGACGGACACTCGGACGATATGCCCGCGCGCAAGCGCATTGCTGTTGCGGTATGCTGCACTCCGTCCCGTCTTTGTCGTGCTGCTTCTGTGCATTCACTGACAATCCCGTCTCTCCTCCTGATAACAGTGCGGACGCTGCCGCAAGCGAAAGATCCGCTGCAGTGGCGACCCTGGCGGCGGCATGCCCTGCACCAACTGCAAGACGGCCAACGCAGATGGCTGCCAATTTCTCCGGGTAAGCTCCAACACTCTTGCGTGAGAAGTAACAGCAACGACTGACCAAGATCGACGGAGCCGGGGCTTTGCCGGCCACAGGTTTCTTCGCAGCCCACGTCAATGCGCCACGACGGCGAGGGCGGTCAGCACCTAGAGTGCGGCTACAACATCGAGGTCTCGCGTGCTTCAGCCACGCGCGGCTCCATGCCGCCGCTGCAGGTGCCCTACGGCGCCGAGATGGGCCCCCACGGCCCCATGATGCCGGCCTTCCAGCCGCGCGCATCGACAACGACGGCGGCGACCAGCAGCAGCTACTACGGCAGCAGCGGCAGTGCCGCCCGGTCCACGCCCGCCTCGTCGGCGTCAGCCTACAACTACGGCTGGAGTACGACGGCGCCTTCGTCGGGCGACTATGACGATTACTACTCGCGGGACACAAGCATTCAGCCGCCGTATTACCCGATGGAGACGGTCATGGGTTATGCGCCCTGGTCAGCCACAGGGTCTGGTGCCGCGTCCCGGAGCAGGTCTGGGGCCGTGTCGGGCACGGGCAGCATGTATGTCCACACTACTAGCCGCTACTACTACCATGCCCCTTACATCTCCAAGACCACAGGCGCGCCAAGAAGGCTGCTGACCATCTCCCGCAGAGAGTCCCTGCGCGGCACCGGCTCGAGCGTCGACCTGGTCGGCAGCTACGAGTACAGCAGCAGCCCTCACGACTCGACCTCGTCGACGTCGACATCGGCCTACGCCGGCAGCAGCAACGGCAACGGCAGCAGCAGCGTCGCCACCGGCCGGCGGTCCTCGACGGCCGCTGGCGGCAGCCAGACCTACATGCCGCTGCCCACGCCGCCGCAGCACCACGCCGCCACGGGTAGCAGCCACCTCTCGTCGTACGCGTACGGATCCTACGGCGGCGCGTCGTCCTCCTCCTCGTCGTCGCCCTACCACCACCACGGTCAACAGCCGCACCACGCCAGCACCTCGGGCGCGCACAGCAGCAGCAGCCCCTACGGCAGCAGCAGCAGCGGCGCCGACCACGCCCACCATGGCCACGTCCATACCCACCACCACCACCACCACCACGCCACGGGTGCCAGCACCTCGTCGGGTCCGGGTGTACATCGCGCCTCTGTTGGCGGCCGGCGCTAAGTGGCGACTGGCATTTTAACTTGTCTTCAGTTTCTTGCATCACCCTCCCCTATTTTTTGCCCCTCCCTTTGGATGAGGATGCCAGGCGCTGCGTGAGGCTTTCTTTTCATGCAGCCCACAGCCTTTCCCCTCATCTCCCACACCACCACCACCAGTTTGCCTGCCACCCATACATACTGCATACCCCACGCGCCACAAGCAACGCAAAACTTTTTCATTTGGCTTGTTTGCATTTTTCCCTAACGCTTCGTCTGGCTTGCTTCTCAACCCCGCACTCGTTCAGCTGATTGTTTTGTTTTCCTTGTTTCCTTCACACACTGTCTCTCAAGCGCCCCGAGATGGCCACCAACTCCCGTTTTCGTGCCCCGTCCGAATTCGAGGGCCTGGCGCTTTATGCCGGCAGCCGAGCCGTGTGTGGCGGGTTCCCGTAATATTGCCCCTTTGTGCTTTTTCTTATTCCCTTCAGCGCCTGTTTTCTTCTGTCCCGTTCCGGCAGGCAGCACGACCCATGCATTTCGCGCATGGCATCCCTTTCGCTGCCTCGCCGTTAACCCCTTCCGCTCGTTGGCTTTATTCGTTAATTTCTCGTTTCGTACTCGTGCACTTTCGAAACCGTACCTCCTTCCCTTTCCTGCTCTCGGAAGTGTCCAGAACCTCTTTCCACCACCACGACAGAGGAACCCTGCATGGGATGCCTGTCTCTTGCGCCGTTGGTTGGATGCCAGTTGTTTTCCGGACTTCTTGTCCTACTTCTCCTCAAATCCACCCGGAACCGCTTACAGCCACTCGGATCCCGCGCCAGCATCGGCCTGAGAGATTTGTGGCATTCCTCCGGGGACTTTTACCCCTATCGTGGCTACGCCGGCTGCAGCTCTGTCCCTGTTGTACCCCTGGGTCACGACAGCAGCCGCCGCTGCCGCCACCACCACTGCTGCAACCGCGCCCCCAACACGAACTAGCAAATCTCATTGCTGTCAACGGCTGTACCACCCGAGATATCCCCCAACATATACGGGCTTAAGTCCCACCAACCAATACATCCATCTTCCCGGCTGGCAGCCACACAAACAAACAAACACGAGCACACCAAAATCGCAGGCGTGGGTACCAAAAAACCGCTCGGTGTTGCTGCCTCCGGAAGCCACGAACCAACCCTCCGCATGGTCACGAGACACGAGACGCAAGCCCTAAAGCTGTCCAAGCTAGGGCCGGCTGTCATGGAAGAGTCGGTTGCCACAAATCCGGCCATGAAAGCGCCCACCGGTCCCGAGAGGCGACCAAAAACCTGGCCAAGCCTCGCCTCATTGGCTGCCTGGGCCTCGCATGCCTCAACATCGGGCGCGTGGTCGGGCCTCTCTACCCTTCTCGCTGTCAGTGTCCGTGCCTCTTTGGGCTCCCGTCGGCGCGTTCTGTACCAGGTACCATTTCATCAGACAGGGTCGCCCAACAACCACGTCGACATACAGATATGCACTCGGACATAGACATACACCCCCATACACCCCCACCTACGCATTTATCCGCCTGGCTCCCACCGGACCTCGCCTGCCTCCGAGCGGGCTGCGCCAGCGGAGCGGATGGATCGACAATGCCCCTTGCACATTGCCTGCCACATCCCTCGAGCTTTCAGCTGGGCTTCCCAAGTCACCGTCGTGACGTTGTCAAGTTTCCGTTTCTGCAGCCAGAAAGCCAACCTGCAAGGGAGCACTTGGACCCCTCTCATGGCGACATGCGAGGCCAGCAAGCGAGAGCAGGGGGTGACGTCGCACGACATGAAGACGCGACGTCACCGCGGCCACAGCACATGGCCTTGCCAGCTATACTAGCCGGAGATGGCCGCAGCACCACCGACCCGGCGAGTATGCAGCCACTCTTGCCGGCCACCGTCAGCGCAAGCCCTGTGTCAGATTAATCCAAACGGGCGTCAAAACTGCAGCCGCCAGCCGGACACGAGGCCTGTCAGGAGACTTGACAAGACCGGTTGGCAGCTGGGACGGGCGTCAAGGCTTGCCTTGACACATTCCCGAAGCCGCCACGCCGTGCCACACACACGCGCCTCTTCGCAGCTGCAAAGGGTAAAAAAGGAAATCGGGCGTTTTCACCCTGATTGAACAGGACGCCCGCCGGTGCCCGAGAGAGGAAGAAACTGGAGCGTCGTATCTGCCACACGCAACCAATCCACCACGCACGCCCAAGCCCGGAACTCCGAGGTGTCTGCCGCCCTCACTTCCCACCCCTCCCATCTCCCGCCAGAGCGAGGCTTCTCCACGCGCCAACAGGGCAGGGCGGCGTGGTTCTACCCTCCACTTTGTCGTCCATATCACTCGGAACTTCCTGCAGGATACAGCCACAATCCCCGAGAGCTGCTGCCCGGGGGGTCTCTTCCTACCATGTCGTGTTACCGACCCCAAAAAGAAACACGAGAGCCCGGTTCCCCGTATTTGTGTGTGCGTGTGTAGCCAGCGAGCCAGGAGATACAGTCCTGTTCTCCGCACACACACGCTGCCCCGATTCGCTCCACGTGGTGGTCTCCCTCACGCCGGCTTCGCCTCTCAACGGTCCACGCAGCCAGCCAACCGCGTCGTTCTTGCCTGCGTGTCTCTCAGCTTTGGACTGCGGCCCCGAGATGAGTCACGTATACCCAACGGGCTTTGGGGTGCCCTCCCGCTCTGCTGCTGTGGCTGGGCCCTGATCGGGGACGCACACACGCACACAACCCCACGGAGAATTATACCACACGGACACATCCTTCTAATAACCCCTCCGGTAATTACATGCCCGCCAGCCGCACGAGACCCGCCTAGCTCCTCTACTTGGCTCAAGCTGGGGACGGCCGACGGGCTGAGCCGGATACACACCAACCTCGCCGGCCGCCACAACAATCTAATCTAATCTGCTGTCGTCTTTCTGACATGCCCAGAAGCAGGTCTCCTTTACGAGGCTCTTCGCTTTGCGCATTTTGACCTTACCCAACGCCCGGTGGCCTTGTCCTTATCAAAGAAGCACAGATAAGATACCCCTCTGCTCAATATTCCATTTTTTTTTTCTCTAGTCAAGACAGAGGAGGACCTTTAAAACGGGATTCACGCGTCATGAACAAAGCAAAACCGGCGGCTATACCCATAGCGGCGTGAGACGGGCCATATAACGCCCGGAGACTCCGCCGCCTGAATTTTTTAATTTTTTTTTCCCTCCCTCCTGCCTTCGCTGCCAACCGAAGGCATCGAAACCTCTGTTACGAGATATACACGAATACGCCGAGGCTTATCTCGGCTGCAAAGCTAAAAGAAAAAGAAAAAAAAAAAAGTTGAAAAGAAGCAACCAAAAAAAAAAAAAAAAAAAAAAAAAAAAAAAA